>BGPR01002065.1:143797-183376 GCA_013235015.1 Araneus ventricosus
CAATATCGTACAATATTATACAATATTGCGAATGTTGTTCAATATCGCACAATATTGTACGATTATATTGCACAATATTATACAATATTGCGAATGTTGTTCAATATCGTACAATATTGTAGAATATCTTTGTGCTACTAAGGTCATGGCTTGGATTTTCACATAATGCTATTGTTAAAACTGTGTGTTTATATGAAAAATCCTTGAGAGGTTTTAATTTTTTCATGCGAAATTATTGTTGGCTATGTTGAGGGGAATTCGATTCGTAAACATGGAGAGCAGCGGGGCGGATGAAATTGGATGGACCCATGCTTTGTTTGACACTTATATTTTTTACTTTTAGTCTTCGCTGCCAGACAATGTTATTTTCTTTAGTTCTCCTCCGTATGTATGCGTGATAAATGTTAAAGAGCATTTATAAGACACATATTTGAAACAAGAAACATAAATCTTCACTTAAAATGAAAAGATACGAGTACATGAAAAACATTAATTGGATTAATGATGAATGTGCAATAACTTGACTTAGTTAAATCAATTGCAGCATAATAAATTTTTTATAGAAGCTTAGAAACAAACATTTTCAAAGTATGGTGAAAAACTTGTGGTTGCCCGCTAGAATCTCCTGCCTTTGCCACTGCATTACACCTCTCACCTTTTTATGAGGCGATAGGTTGAGAAGCTATACATTTTCATACAAGATTCAAAAAGGATGTGAAAGGTCATGCGTGTGCACTGATGGTACCTATTTATGCTAGTGACTGTGTCAGTTCAATCAGCCACGCAGTAGACGGTGACATCCCTATCACTTCAACTGGACTTGATATTTCCTGGCTGGTAGGAAAGGGGAAAAACCTACCTGTTTTAAACGAAACCCAGATTTCTTGTTTCGTTTATTTTTTACCGGTTACAGTAGGTTATTGCTTTTGAATCCAATAACCGGGTGAAAAAACCGGATTGGAAGATAGGCTCGATTTTAGACTAAAATTTACCAAGTTATGAAGCTTTCAATTTCATCATCGTAGACCAATCAGTGACAACCGCTTTATCGAGGCATCTGTTGGTTGGTGGATTATTGAAAGAGTCATTATGAACAGATTAATATTGGACAATGAGTTAATTTCCTGTGAAAACAATATTAATGAAAAATTTTCTCTACAAGCGGCGTTTGTTTCTTTATAAAAAACCAAAAACCGTTTATTTCTATAACCAATCATTTTGAGCGGTTAAATCGGCGGTGAAAGAACCCGAATAAACGAAAACCGGTTATTTTTGCAATGACCACCATCAATACTGGCTGGGTCTAAATTTCCTTTTCCATTGTATGCAGATTGACCAGTATGTTCATCATCAGCTACAAAGCAGTCCAAATGTACCAGTTGTGCTTTCGCTTCTCACAGCAATTGTGCTTTTGCTCATCGCGAGTTGTTGTGCTTACGTGGTAACTTCCTATACGAGATGTACCATTCTAGTTCTTGTTTTACAGATATTTTTGTTCAAGTCCCTATTGGCACAAGATGCCCAACAATATTCATACGATATCTTTACGATGTTGTGCGGTATTCATAATATAGTAGCTACATCGTAGAGATATCGTAGAATATCTTGTGCTAATAGGGGTGTTTTAATGTTGCAATTGACGAGTTCTTATGCACAATACCATTTTGAAATATAGAATAAATGTTTATTGTTGAAATTTTGGCCTGGAGACTCTTTCGCAACTAACTGATCTGAGGCAAAATGAAGCAGAGAATATGTTAAGGTATCTCTATCCCATTTATACTTCTTTTTTTCATAGAGTGCATGCAGCATTTAAACAATAGGCACGTATTAAGGTATCCGAACACGTTCGGAGCACTTTTTTCTTAAATTGGGAAATAGAAACACCAAAATATGTTTTTTAGATTCGAATTTAATAAGGATTAATATTAGCGTATGAATTTTGAGTATAAATTATTATAAATTTACAAAATTATTGAATTTCTGCTGCTTTTTAGAGGAAATTTCCCAAAACTTCAAACATGCTACAGGTCAAACTTTTTTAATAATCCAAATAAAACTAATACTAAAATAAACTACATACTATGGACTAGTGCTTGTACTAGAATCTTAACATTCTTTGGATAAATAAAAATTTTAGAGCTAATCGTACAATCATTATAAGATTTTCAGCAAATTTTTTATGTCATTTTTCAAATAAAAGACCATAATTTAAAAACTATTATTATAATATACATTATTCTAGTACATTCACTAGAGAAACATTTGAAGAGAGTGTTCACAAAATTTCAGAACAATCGAATGATAATACCTTGAGTTATCATGTTTGAAGTTTGAAAAATATGCATAAAATCTAATTTTGAGAAAAATCAAATTTTAGTTTTCCACGCTCTCAAATTATGTATCTAAACTTTAAAAAAAAAATTCTAAAAATATACTGACATCATATTAGCTTGCAAAAAAGGAGTTTAAAAGAATTTTTAACAGGTTTCTGTCCCTTTAAATGACAACTTTCGGCTAATTAAACGCCCACTTTCGGTTTTCGGTTTGTTATAAAACAATTAATATCTCATCTTATAATTAACGTACCGACAAAAGTAAATATGTTTTAGAAAAGTAAATGAATGAACTATTGAAAACATCAAAATTTTAAAAAAATGGAATTTTGGTCGAAAATCTACTTTCGAACGCGTTCGGATACCTTAAAAGTCGCACGCTTTAATAATAGATGCCATTTATTGTTACATTAAATTTTTAATCTTAATATAAATAAAAGACATTGTGGGTTTGTATGTATGTTTGCATGTATATTTGTATCTATGTTCCACATCTCCTCCTAAATCACGGCACTGATTTCAACCAAACTTTGCACACTTATTAATTAAGACAAGGGGAAGATTACTGTCAACTTTTTAAAGCGCAAAAGTTAATTAAACAGTCAATTAATTAAAAAGTAACCGAAACCGTTTTCCGCTGTAAGTTCGGAGAAAATTATCCCGGAAAATTATTTTTATACCATCTTAAAGTTCAACATTTTACCTTTGTAATGATATAAATTTTATATCTGTGACATTTTTCCTTCAAGTTTTATTAATTTTTCCAAATTTAATAAAAAGTTCATACGCAGACGATTTTAATATAAATCAAATTTAATGATACTAGAGTTGATACTAATGAGTTGCTAGGCAAAGGTGTAATTACTTTGCCATTATTTGTTCTGTTTATTTTTTTCAAATATCGTTTGACAATGTTTTCATTGGTTCTAAAGAATTCTAAAGCTTATTTAATTAGATTAAACAATCATCACAGTTCATATTACCTGCCATTTGTACCTGAATTCCGAAGAAATAATAAATCCTTAATAATATATTAAATGAGAAAGTGTTTGTGTTTCTTACGCTTTCACAGCCAAACTACACATGGAATAACTTATTTTTAATGTCACACATCATGTGATCATAAAGCAAACCGAGATTATGTGATATTTCTGAGAAAATAAAGAAATAATTTATTTATGGAATAATAACTGAAATTACTCAACCCGACAATCGGTTTTCATTTTTCGAGTTTGCAGTCTATTTAAATTTAGTTATTTATATTTGCATCTTTACCATATCAGATTTTATTCAAGAAACTGTCGATAAATTGACGCCGGGACAGAAATCTATTGATAGATATGATATAGCTGCAAGAGTTTTTAGATTAAAATTTAGAAACTGATGTTAATTATAACTAAAGGAAAATATGCGAAGATATAGTATTTTGTTTTATGTATTCTTTTGAATGGTAGAAATGGATGACATATAGCATGATGGATGGTATATTCCAAAGATTATAAGGGCCTGATGATACCATTTAATATAATGATGTAATTTACTGTAACGGAGAATATATGAGGAATAGAGAATGGTTGTTGAATTAGTAATTTTGGCACGGAATAATGAAAGTTTATGTCAGATAAATAAAAAAATATATGTCACAAATGGAGGGAGATATTACAGAATATCTACCTGTGAATACGCTAATGGGCAATAACAAGTATCATCAACTTCTTCATATAACAGTTAACAAGTTCTTCAACTCCTTAGAATTGTCAGAGATACCTTCCGATAAGCTGAGATTAAAAGTCTGTGTGACAGTACTATTGATACGTGACCTCTATGTACCGAGACTGCTCAAGTTACAAATTGCACACCTAGGTCCAAACGTTGTGAGAGTGTTTGAAAACGAGAGAGTGTTTTAATTTTACGCATTCCTACCCAGATAGCACGTAAGTTTGCAGCAAGTTTGATTTTGACTTGATATTCCCTTGTCATGGCAAAATTTGACGCGTCAAACTTGAAGCGAACTTGTGGCAAGTTCACTGTGTCAACTAGCGCCAACCTCGCTTGCAACGCATTTGCTACAAGTTCGACGTGACAAATAGCGTCACCTCCCTTGCAAATCAAACTTGTTACAAGTTTGCAAAACAAGCTTGATGCAAAGACAGCACAAAGAGATAAATACTTTGTCTCTGTTTTAAAAAAAACATCCGATTTTTAATAGCATCTCCTAGAACGTCCTTCTTTTTATTAATTCAATAAATAAATGATAATTTGTAAAAAAAACTACATTTTTTATATAAAAAAAATTTCGAAACATTTTCCATCTTTTTACTAAAAGTTTTTACTTTAGAGAAAACTATATCGCCTTTTTCTGAATGTTGAAATTTTAACATTTATAAACAAAATTAAACCGAAAAAACAATCAATGTTTGTTGAAAAATAATAACTTATACATTTTGTCCCATTTCAAAGTAATTACTTTTGAACTCTAATTTCATAATTTATTCTACTAGCAAAACGTAGTTATTAGCGAAAATCGCTCTCTCTTTGACTTCAAATCAAATTCTCAACTCAAAAAATTAATGTTATCGAGAAAAAAGTTTAAAATAAATCGTATACGAATCGAATCGAACGATTGTATTAGCGAAATCTATCTTCTCCTCTCGTAGCCGAGCTGATCGAGTGCTTTAGGCCGCAGGTTACCAAGCGGTAGGCCGCGAATTCTATCCCGGGTTGTGTTCGTATTCTGTTTTTGCTATAATTTGCAATGAGTTTGCAATGCAAGCTTGCTGTAAGTTCGTCCCATGGTGACTTCGAGGCTTGCGTTAACTTGCTGCAAATTTGTTTCACACTTGCACTCTTGCCGTGTCAAATTTGCTGTAAGCTTGCAAATTTGCAGTGCAAGTCTGCTGCAAACTAAAATTGCTATCTGAATACCGAAGGATTTACCATCCAAGTTCAAAAGGTAACAATTCCCAATAAAATTAGCATTTGCCAGGCTCAGGGGCAGACACTCAAAGGGCCAGGCGCACATTTGGAAAAACCATATTTTTCCCATGAGCAACTATATGTGGCATGTTCACGTGTGTCCAGACCAGAAAACCCCTACATCTGTGCAAAAACCGTAGTATACAAAAGTCTATTTGAGTAGATAAACAAATTACCTAACTATAACAGTATACACACCTGTTAGTCGCCCAATTATGCATTATCAATCGTCAAATCTTTTAATTTTCCCTTTCAACATGTAACGAATCATTTACATTTGTGAATAAGAAAAGTTAATAATTCAAATTCTTCGTGCACGGAGACGTGGGTAACAGCTAGTTTACAAATAAAATTTTAAAATTTTAGTCATAAATCTTCTATTCAAAATTTTGTATTTTATTTTAGTTCTATTTTATTTGAAGTTAGTTTACTAATTTTATTTGTTCTAGTAACAGTTAGTTCCTAATATAATAGCAATTTTAGATTTAATTTCATTTTTAGAGAACCTAACTTTCAGTAATTTTAAATTAGTAATTGTCGCTCAAATTTTAAATTTATAGCTCTAAAATAGTGAAATAAAATTTACTACCCATTGATATAAAATTTATCTCGCTATGATCAATAGTTCCAGAGAAATTTTAAATTATATTAATCATATATTTCAAATTAATTTCCGTTTTTTAATAGAAAGTATTAAATTACGTCAGTGGTATATCATGCGCGTGATATAGTTTGGACTCCACGATGCATATAAATATTTAGTGCAATCGTGATAATATAATTTGATAATATTTTTTGGCAAAGTTAAAATTTACACAAAGACATCTGAAGTCCAAGGAAAATTGTTAAACAACAAAAAATACTTCACACTGAATGTTGTTTACCAAGATGTTTTTTGAATAAAGAAATGTGTAAATGATATGCAAATAAAAAATATTTCCTTTTCACAATACAAATGTTTATTTTATTTGTTTTCAATCAATGTTGAGCATTTCTCTCGCAAATATATCTATTTAAACACTTCAGATTTGACGGGAAATCTCTCGAATGCAAAGGCAATTTGCAACCGTCATACCATGACGGGTGATTTCCTAGTTTTTTCATAATCTATGAGCTGTAAGTTCTAGTTCCTTTAAAACTGGGACTTTCTGTGAGGGAACGACATGAATTGGACTCTCCCAACCTGGGTGGTCATTTTCCCCACCACACCACACCCTTCTGTAACCTACCCTTAAGGCACACGGAAATGGGAAGTTGTTTGCAAGGATATTTGGAACCCCTACAGCGCTTATCACTTAAGCGATCTCAGAACCTCCGCTCCCCTCAGAAGAAGCCAACTGCCTCAGACCGGACTTCGTCGCTGTTAAGGGGAAATTTTTATACCGCCCGGAACCTCCTCACTGGGTATGAGAGAGTTAAAGCATAAGATGAATCATCGTGAATATTTAAATGCGATCCCTTATATTTTAATCATAAACTATAAAAGTTTTTGATACATTTTCTGCAATTTTTATTCTTAGATTTATTTCAATTCAGCTCCATTGCGATGCACTTTAAATACATTATACGTCTACTTTCTATGACTTCTGCATTTTAAGTGATTTCGTGATAGCAATGAAAAGCAAATCTCAGCGTGATCAATTGAGACTTAACTTGCCAACAAATTGTTTCTTCGCGTAAATCATTTGTAAAACGTTTAATTTTATTGTGAGGATATGACCTAGCAAATGACCAGAGCTAAGAATAATTTCAGAAAGTACAATTTATTATACATTTAATACCTATAATATCACTTGTAATATCATGAATTTTTCTCCAATCG
The DNA here is from genome assembly GCA_013235015.1 of Araneus ventricosus. NCBI lineage: Eukaryota > Metazoa > Arthropoda > Arachnida > Araneae > Araneidae > Araneus > Araneus ventricosus. The sequence continues at coordinate 150,932 of BGPR01002065.1, forward strand.
TTTACATTTTATCAGTTATGCTGAATTATGGAATATTCGCTTGTATTATTTGAGTGACATTTTAAATATTTAGAATAACTTATGCAAATCTTGAAGTGAAAAATTTCTCATTCTCTTCATAAATTGGTCTTCTCATTTACTTAAAAAATACAAAAAATCGATGTTTCAATACATGTATATAAATTTCTGTAGCGAATTGTTTCTGAATTAAATAGTAGTAAAACACATATAAAATAAATTTCAACGTGCTGACAAATAAATTATGGGTAAAAGTTTCGATGAAATTTTACGGAATCTCTTAAAATGTTTCTAATACAAATTTTATTTTTATAAAATTATACACAGATTAGAATGAAATTATCGGAGGTAAATTTTGTTATTTCCTCAATATTAAGACCAATATTTGCTGCATTTCTCATTTTTATTATTAATTTTCTTTTATAAATGTAATTTAAATTTACGCATTGCGTTACAAATTTTAATTTTTCATATAATTCAGAGATTTATGTGCATTTTCAGGGATTCAAGCAGTATTCTAGTCATAATCAGAACAGTATGCAAGTCAAAAATAATTAGAAATTGAGGCAATAATAAAAATTGAAGTTTTTCCTGAAAGTTACATGAACTAGCAGAACGTAATATATCTGCTAATATACGTAGACAGATATATATATATTAAAATTTAGAAAGCATTTTTTCCTTAGAGAAATTGATGAGGTGGACAATTAAGATTTTAAAATTTATGAAAACTTGTTTAAGGACAGAAAATTTGACTAATAAATAATATTCTAGAGAATGTAAAGTCTTATGAATATAAATTAAGCATAAGAAAACAGGAAAAAGACCAATTTAATCTTACCAAAGAAATGACTAAAACTCTTGTATAGTTGTATATCATTATTTTAGCTTGTCTCTGATACATAATTCATAATCCTATAATACATTCCGATTAAAAAATAATTACAAATTACGTGTTCATATATTGCTATACAGATACATCTTAGTTCATTTCGCCTGCTCTTCTAGAACAGAGTGTTGAGGATGTAATGGATTCATTTTAAATAAAAACAAATTATTTTTTCTAATACAAATACTAGAAACATTTTTTATTTCATTAGTCTGGAAAGATGTTTCAATTTTTTTAGTAACAATGTAATAGTTTGTCAGCAGCAAAAATTATATTCAATTAAATATACAGTCGAAGCTCGTTATAATGACCACACATTATAAATACCATTCCATTATAACGACCAGTGATAAAATCTCCAACTGTGTTTCCCTATGCACTATGTTATCTTACTTCCGGTATAACGACCGTCCAGTGTCGTCTAATCCCAATACAACGTCCGAATTCAGCGAACACTCTTCCCGGTATTTTTCCAAAAGGAACATGTTTCTAAACGTAAATGACATTGATTATTGCATTGCCAATCTTCGTAGATGCAGAGTTTTCAGTGTTAAGGTTCAACTTTCACGGGAGGAGGGAGAATTACCAGTCACCACAGCGCGGGAATTAGAATAGCCTAGAATGAAAAAAAATTGTTGTTCCTGCTACAAGAATCACCCAACTTTAGGACAAAACATTTATTGACGCACACAGGGACATATAGAAGACAGCATTACAACAACTACGCACACAGCAAGTGAGTAACATCGTTATGACTCGAAGAAGGAATGCGTTAAGTAAAAAGCGGTAGGCGCTGATTCACACAGATAATTCATGCGCGCAAGAAAAATAGTTCGCTCGCCTCAACCCAACAAAAATGTTTCAAGTGCTATTCAGACTTTCAAATGTTTTTCTGAAAAGCAGAACATTATTTACCATCTTTAACTGAAATGGAAAATTATGTTTCGCAAAAAGCACATATGCATAAAAGACAAACAACCATTTCTGATTTTTTCTTTAGAAAATAAATGTTTTGTAAGCATATAACACTCTTTATTTTCTACTTTAAAATCTGTTTTAGAAATATATTTTTAATTGATAAAATTTTATTTTTAATACCAATGATAAAAAATAAGTTGCGTATTTATTTGGAATCTCTTTAAAAATTGCCTATTTATATGGAACAGATGAGCGTGCATGTGTACAGCTTTTAATTATATCCACTATAGCGACCACTCGTTAAAAAGACCTTTTGCTGTGGGACGCAGAGGGTCGTTATAACGAGCGTCGACTGTATAATAGATTTCATGCTGAAAATTAATAAACCTTAGAAACGACCCACACAAAATATCTGAAACTTAAGAAAATATGCAAACAATAAGAAAATTCTGCTTTCGAAACGAACAGGAAAACCTGAAAATTGCTGGTTGGACCTGTTTAAAGGGTTAATTTCATGAACATGAATTGTTAGAAATATTTAAATTGACCTGAACCTATAAGGGAATCTAATAACAAGTACTAAAGAATTCTCAATTTTAAAATTCAAAACTGCGCAAACACATTTATAACTGTGCAATGCAGCTTAATCATATCGATACATTGCATAATTAGACATTTTATTTTTACCCTTCGGTCGGGCACAATACAAATGCTAACACAATCGCGCTCACCTCATCTGTAAAATTAAATTTTTTCTTAGGCTTAAGGAAAACATTATCAAACAGAACTATTCGATCATACAAGGCTATATTTTCGTTTTCGAATAACCTTCTTCTGAATTTCCTTACAGTTTCAACTAACAAAATCTCCAGGAAGGAGTTGACATTTGTTTTCCCGGAAGGTTCCTTAGCAAAGGAAACTGTTGTCGTTGAGGGTCTGTAATAATTCAATGTGTTTGAACAAATATGTTCAAAATGACGATCAATATCACTGAATTAGCGGTTGGGACACAGGTATACGAATTTTTGCAGGTATATGAACAGAAATATTGAAGAAAACATGAGGAATCAAAAAAAGTTAATCGGGCGCAACTCATCTACCAGATTAACGTACCCCACACATACATCAAAAGAGCACTAGAGGAAGAAAACACAACACGTTAACCTAATGTGAGTGGTAGGGAGGCAAGAAGCTGCTTGAGGTCATATACCTTTCTCGGTAAAACCCTCAATCTGTACTAAAGAATATGAGTGCTTTATTTCACAGATTACAAGCGCCCGACGGAAGGTTAAAGTAGAAATAAGTTTCATTCCTGAAAACTAAGATAAGTAAATCAACAATCAGATGAATATTCAAAAGTCTTGATAGAAATTGTCGCCAACATTTTTCATCAATGAGTAGTGAATGAAATACCTGTGATTTAATGAAATAAAAGAAAAGCAATAGCTCTCAATCTTCGAAATTTATTACTGGAATGAAAGAAATACACCTGCCATGTATTATAATCCATCACTTCGTTTTCCTTCTCTTATAAAACTGACAAGTGCCAAGCGATCGTGAATTCTAAAGTAAAATCACGGTTTTTTTCCTCTCCATTTGTTCCCCAGCCTGGAAGCAACGTATTAGTTGCGATGGAGGATTGCAAGCAGGAAGAAAATAAGAACTATACATCAAAAATGGCGGCAGGCTCTTTATTATTGATGATTAGGAGAAGACTACGAACTTGATAGATGGAAAGAAGATTCTCACCGCTCTTCGACTTAAAGAAGTAGTGTTGAGTTGTCAGATGATTGCTTCTCATTTTTTTCCTCTTTTCCCTGGGAAAGAAGCTGAAGATAGTGTTTCTAACAAGAACGAGAAAAGTAATGATAATTTAATTGGAAAACGGCGTTTTGTGACTTAATATAATGTGCTGGTGTTGCAAGCCTAAATGTAAACAGTTGTATTCGCAGTAATTATCAGATTATCTTTAATAACAAAGGAAAATATTTTAGTTAAACTACACATTTATTGATCTTAGCAAATGAATTATTTTTACAATATATGCTCGTAAATTTCTTTTTTAAAAACACAATAGAACATTTTTATTACAAGTATACAAGTTTTTGAGCATTGAAATGAAATTTTCTTACGCATGCGTAATTTATAATAATATATCTAATAATATTAATGTACATATAATAATAATCTAAACATTTTCTATCAAATTATTGCAAAAACTATTTTTAGCTGGATAATTTTATTTTATTTATCTCATGTTAATAACTCCGTAAACTTTTTTATGTTACTTCAGGGTAATTTTAATTTATATTATTATTTTATTGGCTATTTAAATAATACTTGATTATATTACACTTAATATATCTTGGACTGTTTGTCCTTTTGATAACTTGTAGGGCCCTTGGGTGCCCTTATATTCTACGGTCTGCTTCTTAGCAGCCTCTTTTGTCATCCGTATAGCTTCGATTAGGGCAGATTCTACATGCTTGCAATCTAGGCATGTGTGTAGTATATTATTATATATTATTATTGTGAAATACAAAATATTATTGTGAAATACAAAAGATAAAATCCTATAATAAGCATTAATTGCATAATAAACTACTTTAACTGAAAATGACGAAACGTTCGATAAGTAAGATATATTTCCTGAGTGTAATGAGCTTGTTCCTGAGTCTGGAATTGGTTAGCTATAGCAAAAGAAGTGAGATTTGAACCATCACCTCTTTTGAAGACACAACATTTACACATACAGAACTTAAGTGAATTTTTCACTTAATTGAGAACACATAAATTTATTTGTCTACAAATTGATTTCATAATATATTGTATAATAATATACCGTGTGGGCTAGAAGTTTGTAGATTTAAAAAAAAATCGTAAAAGGCAGAAAAATGTCGGATTGAAAAACAGTTTGTAGAGTAAGAATTAAATGGTTATTTTTGTACTTTATTGGTGCAAAAAAAATGTGCAAGAAATTTGTTAGGGTCGCTGATGTAAACGACTGATAGGTACAATAAATGAGAACTTTTCCTTCTTTATTTGTAAACGTGCTCGACATGGTTCCACCAACTGGTACATGACAATGAAGACGTCTCACACAACCAAATTCAAAGCTTTCAAATTTAAAAATTATAAGTTTGTGCAAAATCCTTCATAACTTAGCAACTCTTAGAGTGCAACCGAAATTCAACTAGCAGCAATGCCGATATCATTCTGTATCTTAACATTAATTAACTGGAATTTTTATATAGGTTTCCCTACATATTTGGTTTTTAAATTATTAAAGAAAAATTACTCGACGTTTCGCACATGCGCAGTAATAATTATTTAATAGAAACACTCATATTAGCTACAGTATATTTTTTTTTACTCCAAATATAAATACTATGCTTCTCTACTATAATGTCATGTATTTTGTAAGTGTCGTAATATAGCTGAAAATTCTGCATGCGAAAACAAAACTCATGCTGAAAATTTTTGATTTCTCAAAAAATTCTTTTGTATATTCCTGAATACTCAAGATATTTTTACGTAAATGCATGTAAATATTGCCCACATCGAACAAAATCACCAATGATGAAAATTGCAATCATTATCAGCTTTCTGTGAAACGGGGTGAGACCTGAATCATTTCCTTCTTCGCCAATTTATTCTCGGTTCCCTAAATACTCTCGTGATAAAATAATCATTGTAAAATATGAGATGAAGCCGTTTCTTTACATGGTCGAAGTTCAAAGAAAATGTATCCAACCTTTCGTTAGATATTCGAAACAATGTGCAAATGCGAAAGTTTTCACATTATTCTCCACCCACCTGCATATTATGCAAGGTGACCATAAATCATTGTCGGGGTCACCTTACCTTAAAAAAAAACTTTTGATTGAAAAGATTAATGATAAATATTATTACATATTCATAAAGTACAACTCAAAACAACAACAAACAAATCGAAACTGAACTGAATTTCCAGCCAAATGTCGATGGATTACCAAACACTGTCATGTGGAAATTACCTAACTCTTTAGTCCCGATGCGACATTTTTCTTTTAGTCCCTCTAAAACCGGGATTATTTGGGTGGAATCGACCTAAATTGGACTCTCCCAACCTGGGTGGTCATTTACCGCACCCCCTGCTATAACCTCTCCTTATTAAGGCGCAGGGAAATGGACTGTGGTTGGCAAGGATAATTGGACCCCCGATCTAGCTTAACTTCTATGTGATTTCAGAACCTCACCTCCCCCCAAAAGAAGCCAACCGCCTCAGACCGGCCTTTGTCACTGTCAAGGGGAATTTTTAGACCGCCCGGGACCGCCTCGCTAGATGTGAGGGGATTAAATTTGTTTGTATTATTAAAAACCATTTAAGTATTACATTATGAATATGTAATATTGCTAAAAAATTTGTCTTTTGAGTGTACGTGAATGCAGAATATGAAGCAGGGTAATAAAAAAATAAACGACTTTTTATTCCACAGGGCATTTGGCAGAAACACTGACGTGGAGCAGGAAAGAAAACTAAACAGCTCTTATACAAATTAAAAACAGAAATCATCAATAACTCTTACACACAGCGCATTCAATAGCGCTCAAATATTTTTCAATTCACCAGCTTGCTTACTGATCAAAGTCCAATTGGCTACTCTTGTTTTTAGAGCTTGCTGTTATAACTTTCAACAGGAAGTGACGGCATTTCGTAGGAAGTGACGTAATCTCTACAAGGTTTATGAAGTTACTGGTTCCCAGTAGAGATGAGTCCACATTTCAGGACTTTTCTAGAAGATTCCTTTTGTCACCAAAATCGCAAACTTTGGCGCCGAAGTCGCCAAGTTTGTCGTCATGTTTTTTGCCAAGATTAGCATGTCTGGGAAACAATTGTACAGCTTTGTAACAATATATATATATATATATATATATGTTGTATACTAATGAAAGTTTTTCTTCTGCAGATTTTCTAAATTAAAATAGTTGATAATAAATTAAACAATGATATTTATGATAAAAGAAACACTTTTCAGTTCAATATGAACAAGCTACCTTTTTGGAATAGAAACATTAGTCGTCAAATTATAGAAATATCTTCTTAATTTATATTCATAGAAGCACTATTTTAGTCACAGACAGATTAAAACAGCAGTCATATATTGATACATTTCTTCAAAATTCTATGCGATATGGGTATCCTATAAATTTCATGTATGCTTGTGTTAATAAGAAATATTTAATACCATTAAATTAATTGTCTTTTAGATTTATTTTTGATGTTATGATATATATAATGGAATTGGCAAAGATATTATTAACTCACTTCATTGGTAGATGGCGCCACTAAATTAAGAATAAGATTGCATCATATATTCATTTATTTATTTTTCTGTACATTTCCAAAATAATATATATTATTATAAAAGGTTACATTTAAATTTATAGTTAATTTTTTAATGTGTTTTATTATAGTATTAAAAGCCTAATTTAGAAATAATATTTTCACTTTAAATGCAGATCTGTCTTTAGGATAATTTTCAAGTCACAACGATAATTAAAACTATTGAATTCGTATAAGTTATATACTTTCTCGATTCTAATCTTGAAAGATTTTGGGGATTTATTCCCCTATTTTTGTCTTTTTACCAACAATTGGCTTTCGCAGAGGGTTGATGCCACATATCTAGATTAATGCGACATATATCGGTTCCCAAGACTGATTGGCATTTGATTGTTGGAATTCCAATTCGGTGTTGTCTTTTTCATAAAAGTAATACTCTATAATCAAGGTATCTTTCGTATTTAATTTGTATAATTATTGATAAGGTAATTTGATTTTCATTTTATTTTTTAGATTAATATATGTAAATATTGAAAATATCAATAAAATAAAATAACAGACTTTCATATATACATACATTTAACTGTCTTCATCAAAAGTATTGATAACAATCAAAGCAAAAAATCTCATTATTTATTAACCTCATGGTAGTTTATAAAGGAAGCACAAATTCTATTTCATATGAGGCATTCATATATAAAAATGATGTTTCTATTCATACTATGTTATTATCAGATTTTCAGTAAAATGTTATCCGTAAACCATGCTTTAAAACGCGCTCCATGATTGAACGAATGAAAAAATGTTCTATAAATATATTAATTAACGTTTAATAGAGCTAATTTTAAGTAAATATGGGACATTTAATAACGTTCTAAAAGATTTTAAATTAATAGCAAGATTTAATGAGAAAGTATAAAAAAATTTGACATTAAAACATTTTGTCTGAAATTAGCGAATAAGGTAAAATGAGAAACTATCAGCAATTGCAAATAAAAATAGTTAAGAAAAACATTTTTAAGTAAAATTCATCTTCATGGAATTATTTCTGTGAAAATATGTATATTTTTCGGCGTTGATAAATTTATCATTTAATAATTTACATTTCTTGTAATTAAAATAAATTGCCTTCACTTTATGAACTTTTATTTTAAGAAATATAATTGTATTAAAATGCTCACATTATTCATAATGTTTAATTCATACGCTTGCAATTTTAATGAGAAATAATGAATAATATAATATTTTTCACTCAAAAATGTGCTGTAAATCAGTTTCGCACTTCCGTCTGAAATATTTTTATTTAAAAGGAAATGAATTTCTATTAAATATAATTACTTCCATTACCCGTTTCAAAACCTTTATTACTTTGTTTGGAAGTATATAATCTATACAAATTCAGAATCAGGCTTTTGAGATATAAAGCAAATTATTTTGCAGAAGATTAATGCTTTGTAGTTCAATTTTTAATGAAAACAAAGTTTGAATTCATTAAATTTTGCTATTGATCTTTCGCAATTATTTTACTTATTTTAATTTGAAATTCGTTCAGACGAATAAAAATGTTATACTTCGAAGGCAATATAAATTATGAATGCATGAGAGATTTTGAAATTTGCTTCTTATTTTTATATGAAGTGTTGTTACATGAAACGGAAACTCCTTACACTGAAAAAGCAGAAAAGAAAATTTTGTAATTTACTTCAGTAATCGTATAATATAATTTTCACTTTTTGCAAAAAAAAGATAAATTTTTCATCCTTCTAAAGCATTGCAGCTTTGAATATTTTTTTCTTAATTATATTGTACTGTTTTCATTCCCCGGCTTTTATTTGCATTAATTAAAACACGGGGCATGTTTAAGAGTACAAACTTTTTACTGCTGCCTCAAATAGTTTCTTATATAATGTGTGTTTCTTATTTAACACTAGCTAACTTGAAATCATAGGAAGAGAACACCTAAATGAGCATTTGGACTTCTATAACTTTGAAACGGGGAATAACCGAAAAAAATTCGGTTTGCAATTTGATAAGGAATTGCTGATTCAGCATTTTTAAGATGCTAGCGAAGCTTATCTGATCAACCGATCAGGCTAGGAAAGTAAAATTAAAGTTATTATATTTTGAAAGGCGCGAACAAAAAGGATTTATTACACACTAGCCGCCTTCGGCGACCAGCTTTTTCGCCTGGTATTTAATTTCAAAAAAATCTCTTATGGCTTAATTTTATATTCATGGTTCCCTTAAAAAAATAATTTTTAACCTCAAATTGCGATAGACATTGAACCCGCGTTCTTTTCGTATCCGACTCTACTTTCTAATTCCTTATAAACAAAACAGCTCTCTTAATCATATTACAAACTACATTACTGATGACCTGTAAAAAGTGTTGATCTGCGTTTTAGTCAGCCATTTTGTGTAATACATTTAGAAAGTGAGTATATTTGAGTAATTGTTTCTGCATTACGCAAGAAATGTACAAAAAGATTTGGACAGAAATTAATTAATTGTAATGAATTTAAAATATCACCTTTATCTTTATCATTAGAAGGTTTTATACTTAATTCAGAAAATCATTCCTGTTGCTTCAACCGCTATTTTCCGATTGATTGCCAGATCAGGCTTTTAAATCCTTTCCTTCTAACCGCAAATGACCAACAATGGTAGTCCTTTCATTGTTGACAAACGACCGCTTAGCGGAGTCCTTCCTCTTCCCCCGCCCTTCCCACTACCTTTGGTCGGTCTCCTTGAGCGACCTTGACCGCAGTTAATGACAATTTAAAAGTTTGTAAAATTAAAAGTAATTATTACACAATACGCATACTAATACACTACATACATACTATACTTACGCATACTATACATACATACTATACATACATACACCACCTGCATTCCCGTGTTTAGAGCCATTTGGCTCCTTTCCGGTTTGGATGGATGGAGGTGAATTTTATTTTTTAAGGAAAGACAAAAACAAGTGACACGTACAAAAACAAATAAAAATGAAAAAGAAACATACACTGGAGAGAGCAACAAAGAAAACAATACAAAATAGAAAAAAATGCGTAGAGGGAAAAAAATCATAAGTAGCCGGAAGAGTGTGCCAGTCTGGGTGGATGAATGCTCAATTTTTATCCTCTACAATGAGATTGTTCTCATCACATATGAACCGCATTAGGAGTCGAAGTCGGGTTCATGATGCAATAGTTCTTTCGGAACTTATTCACGAAAGTATGACCTAAAACATTCAAAATTTGCTTAATTTTTAAATAATTAAAATTAGGATAAAGAAGTGAAAAAAATGACTCCGGGGTGTGCACATTCCCACTCTCCAAAGTATACATGTACCAAATGTTTTTGCTCTAAGTTCAACAGTGTGTTCTGTAGACCGCCAGCAGACACACACACATACAGATTTTCTCTTTTATTATTAGTAGAGATACAGATAGAGATTTCAAAGGGTACGTGAAGCATTATAAAGATTTTGAAGGATAAAAAATTGCAAGGAATTTAATTTACCGTATCTTGCTTTGTTGCAGAAATAACATCGATCTATTCGGATGTAATCAAATTGCGCACTTTTCGGAAATCACTCCTTTATTTTTTTTCTTTTTAATTCTTATTATTAAGAAGGAATGATATTTAAACTACATTAAAGTGTTATGTGAATAATAAATGTTTTCCGTTTCACTAAAAGAACACAGTAAATTAGACAATTATTGCCGGAAAATGACGTTTACAAAATGATGTATTGATATCAGAAAGATCGGTCAGTAGGCAGTACTGCTGGTACAAAGTTTTTGCCTTGTACAAGCAATACTGCCTATCTATAATGGTTCCTTGTCATCCTACGATACACACTAAAACATAGTGCGTTGTCCTGTAATCAAGCGAGTATTTAAATCTCATGTTATCGTCCAGCATTTTTGAAATTTAATTATTGTCATATGCACTGTAACCAATAAATGCTTCACTTTTCGGAACTGTACATATACTTATATTACAAAGATATATATTCAGAGTACTGTAAGATTGCAATTAAGCAATAACATCCTATTTCTCGGTTTTACCAGTGCTATTTAAATAATTAAGAATGTCGCCACTAAAGTTTTTTTCATGTCTTGTGGCAACTCTTCACTTTTCAACTGATTTTCTTTAAGTTTTGTTAAATTTCTAAATTAATTATTAACTTTCTGTAATGATTATCTGAATTGTAAATTGATTTAACTTTTTATGCATGCTTAGTGTTTCGGTGTTGAATCAGTTTCTTGCACCGGACTGTATGCTCGCCATTTAAACGGCGGAAGCTTTTTGGTGTACTCAGGTCTGGGCGTCCCCTGACTGGGAGAATTTTCTTTGTATGAGTTGAATTGGATCGTCTGTTACTGTTCAATAAGGTGGTGCGTCTGCGAGGTCTGGTGGGCCGGGGATTCTTGTATTCGGCTCCCGTCCTTGCAGGCCCTTCAAGCAACAGCTAACTGTGAGTAGAGTTCTTCAGAATAACTGATGCGTGTATTTACATAGAATGCTGAAGTAATTACTCATAAGCATAGTTGATTTTTCGATAAATTACATCAGTAGCCTGGAAGAAAATGAGCAAAATATTGCAAATGATCTGTAAGCGGAAACTGTGTCAATTTCCTTTAAAGCTTTAAAGAATTCACGAACATTGTCCAGCAATGATCATGGATATTCAGCGAATGCCTAGGCATAGTTATTTCAATTTCTATATTTATCCTTCGTGCAAATGATGCAATTGTCAGCTCTCTAGCTGATCCTACCGGTCCTTTTCACTAGAGCTCTCGGAGATTATATTTTTTAAACATTTAATATTATTGAAATTTGTTTCTTTTTAAGCTCTATAAATTTAATAGAATAATTTTTAGAGAGTATTTTTTGATTTTTTGACTTTTTGACAGCGCTCATGTTTCATTTAGAATGACTGCAGAAATTTTACGAATGGTATAATGCATGTAATTTTGTCATATTAGAAATCTCTGATCGACATATGCATCAACAAAATATTGGTTCTTATTGTATTTCATTGTTCCACATAACCAAGAGTAGCTCATTGCTAAAGTTGACAATAATTTATTTAATATTGTAAATAAATGTATGATTATTCAGGAACTCGAAAAGCTTGGAGTGGGGATGCCAGCTCATGTGTCATCCTGGTCATCTGTCCGAGGTTCAAAATTACGAGGATCATCCTAAAACAGCCCTTGTGCAGCTTTAAAATGGCACATTAATATAACCAAACTAAACAGAGGAGAAAATGGAAATAATTTTAAATTGTACTTAAATTGGCAAATCAGCTTATATTAATGATATTTTAAACCTTAAAACGAAACTTTTTTCCAAAATAATGTTATTACATCACCTATTTTCTGGAATTGTATTTCAGGTCGGTTTAATGCATACAAATATTGCAAAACTGTGAAGACATATAAGAATAAATAAGCTGATTTTATTGAGGAAGTTCGAAGTATATACTTTTATTCAATTTTCAAGTTTGGAATGCACTAGAAAGTTGCTTATGTTAATTTCAACTTGTATGTGTCATTTAACGGTAAATTTATCTGTATGTACTAAATTTTTGCAATGAGGTTATTGCTTTAATTGCAGTTTGGCCAATTTCCAATAGCGCTCAATAAAATTATTATCGCGATTTTTGTAATTTCTGAAACGTAACAATACATTATGATATGGAATTATTTTTCTTTTTGAGTGAGTTTTAAAATGAATTAGCAAAATTTTCTTTCCACGTTTATTGGCATGTTAAGAAACTATTTTTTAGTCATAAGTCGTCTAGCTTTTAAAATTCTTTACTGAATGTTTGAGTATTAAAAATGATTTTTAGAAATGTTACTCATATTACTGTTGTTTGAGAAATATATTAGACAGAAAAGAATAATTATAATGAATGAACTGTTAATATAATGTCAGACTCCATTTTAAAGAAATTTAAATAATCATGGCGAGCCAATAAAAGTAGTTTTAATTATTTTTCATTTTGTGAACACATATTCAAATCAAAATGAAAAGAAATATATAGATTCATATATTTTGAAACTTCTAGACATGAACTTATCTAATCCGAAACATGAAAAGATGGAAAAAAATATGTTTCCCCGTTGTATTGAAATAAATAAAATCTCCTAAGAAATGTGTTATAAAATTGTGCTTTGATCATTCTAGAAATTTTTATGAGTTTCTGATTCGGTAAGGCTAGTTCCCTCTTCAACGGTCATATACTCAAGTGAATTGGAAAAGTATTACGAAAAATCTATTTTTATAGCATCTTTAGAATTTAAAAGTGCTAAAAATAAATAAGTTGACATGTTTTGAAATTTGAGGAAAGTCATTTATGGAACCTTGGAAATGATGACAGTATAAAAAAGAATCAAAACTTCCGTTGTGTACAGATGTCTTGAAAGATTAGTTTCAAGCAATACCCGATAAAAATAACGTACTTCAGTAATCTTCAACCCCTTTACTTTGTCAACAAAGTTGAAGTCACTTTTTAAAGATTCCAAATGAAAAGAGAAGAAAGTCAACTTACATCTTCACAAAAGACAGAAGAAAGAGTTTCAGAAGAGGTAGATAAAAATATGTTTACTCAGGGCTTTCTGATCAGTCGAAAAGTTATTTCCATTTAATTTTTTTTTATAAATCACTGAGAGAAACAGCAAATGAATTTATTTTTGGCGAAATATGCCTGCTTATTTAAAAATATTTTCAAATAATAGAATTGCTTGTTTAGATCAACATATGGAATTTGAACTTGACTTCAACTGAGGGAACTAAGAGAGAATTTAGAACATAATTTTAAAGAAAGAACATTATTTTAATATTTAACCTCTCATTAACTTAATGTTTTCCTAAATATAAAATATATCTGGCTTTTATTAGTTCAGAAAGGCCCCCTGTGAGGCTAAGCATTATATTTTAGGACTCTAAATGACCTTCATTTTCAATGGGAGTCTCTTAACAGAAAACAAAATATGTTTCAAAAACTTCTCTTTTAGCAACGTTTAATATATCTCCTTATATTTTCAGTCTATCTGACTCGTTTATTGGAGTTATTTTTAATTCCACGTATGTCTTGTTGCCTTCCTTCTAAAAGTTGAAACTAACCTCAGGTAAACCACAGCTCAAAGTTTCGACAAAAAAATTCCTAAAATAAATCAATGACCTGTTGTCACCATTTCAGAATTTTTCTACAGTGATCTGTATTAAATTTCAAAATATTCTTTATGTACTGAAATTTTTTTAGCCACCCTATTATACATTCAATTAAGAATCTTCAAAAATATGCTCCAACAGTCTCCAAAATAATTTTCATTAAATTTTAGAACAATTATCTCAACTCCATCTAGATCCTAAAATCCGTTTAAATTTTTAAAGCAGAAGGATGTCGCTTACAGTCTCTGTTACTCCATATTACCTTCACTTCCAAATTTATCTCCTTCTATCCAACCAGACTTTGAAGCTCTTTAATCAGCTGTAACCTCTGCTTTCCCTAATAGCCCAAGACGCTGTACAATATTGTTACGATATATTCACGATATTGTCCGTCATTCAGAATACCGGACAACGTAGTAGAGATATCGGACAATATCTTGTGCTAACAGGGTTTTTAAGGTTTGTTATCGTCAACAAGATCATTTCAACTGCTATAAAAACAAAATCGTCATATCAAACCTCTTTCCAGAGTCCTCTCTAGCTGAAAAAAATTGAGTTGATATTCGAAAACATCATTGATTCAACAGGCTTGATTCAAATACGTTTAGACGAACGTTTAAGGTACATCAATCATACGGAACGCCGCCCCTGTTTCTGAAGCCATTAAAGCTACTGTACCAATTTATCGGACATGGAACTACATCAGGCACACAATTCATTTTTATAAGAGAAGATATGGAACGACTATTGCGGGGCTCATTATCAATGGATCAAGCAAAAGATGACGATATACCAGATAGAATTTTCGACACAGGTTTAGTAGAACAAAAAACTTACATCAATAACAACATTGTATAGCGTACACAGCATAGCTGATTCAATGACAAGTTGGAAGCAATATCAACAACAAAAGTGTGCAGTACTTAAAGTAAGTGTTCAAAGAACTTGCTGAACAAAACTACACATGCTTCTTATCGAGTAACTAATTATTTTTTTATCTTTCTTTCGCAGCTTGAAGATTTTTCTAGTGTTTTTTGGGACTTTGAATTTTCTCGGCTTTTGAAAAAAACATTCTCGAATTGATCTTTCAATCTTATTTTATTTCAGCAACTTAGTACTCCTTTTCATTAATTGAACATTTATTTTTTTATTTTCATTTTTATTTTTATCTATTAATATTATTATTATTATATTTTTTTTATTTTTTATTTTTATTTGTATTTTTTCTCTTTTTCATTTTTATTTTTTCTTTTCTTTTATTTTATTTTTATTTCATATTATTTTTAATTTTTGTTTTAAGAGAATGCTTAAATTGTTTTAAGAAAAATTCCAAAATCTTCTCCATTCTTTCTCTCTTCTTCAATATAAAATGTTTACTTATTCTTTGCTAATTCTTGTAAAATCTTTTTTCTTCATTTGAAACAGTTTTATAACAATATATTTATCTAATGAACCAGCTTCGAATTATTTTTCTTTCATAATTCAACTTCGCTCTTCGTTTTAAGCTTATTTTTTTCATTAACAAACCCTATTATAGAAAATTCTAACAATAAAATATAAGATCAATAAAAATCTCTTAGGTTTGAATAAGTTAATGAAATGAAACTTGAAATTCCGTTCTTAACTGTTTCGAGAATAACAAAACATCAAACTCTTTTAAATTTGGTGGTCTACTTACAACAGTTCCAACAGTCCGCCAGTGTTGTTGTCTATATCCAAATCATAATTTTAGCAGATTGTACCACTCAATGTTGAGTTTCACAAAACAAATAACTTAATCTGATTATTATGCTTCAGATAGAATTAAATTATTTTAAAGTATTTAAGATTTTTAGTTTTGGCAAATTAAAACTGTCATTCATTTTTAAACCAATCAAGTCTATTATGCCTCAACCAAGAATATAAAAATAGTCACGCAATCCTTTTCTAAAATACACGATATCAACTGTCGAAATAAACTTACATATTTATCGAGATCACTCAATATCACATGCAGATTTTCATGAACCTGTCACTACTCAAAATTTAATTTCGTGACAGCAAGAAAATGAAATTGGTGGCGTTCCGTTAAAGCAGAAACTTTCATATTTTTATTTCATCTCAAGATATCTAAATTTATGCTCGAACTGTTAAGGAAATATTTTTCGAATAAACTAGTTTTAGGGAGAGCAGGAAACAGCTATATCCGTATCTGAAGTTTGCTTTGAAAGATATGATGATACTTCAAAAAGTTTACTTTAGGAAAAGGGTGCTTCATTTCGATTATTGGAGTTTTAACACTTGGAAAATGTCCAAATGATCTTTGGGGGAAAATTCTTTGAATACTGAGATATCTTGTCAAAACTTCAAGATGCAAAAAAAAAGAAAAAATTGACGGGAGGCTGTCTCTGCGAAACGGCCTCTGGGATTTAGGGGCGTAAACTTACTTACCTTACTCAACTTTGACTTTCTGTGACTAAAGTAGCTCTATGTGACTATTAACTCTATAGTCTATAGTGACTATTAACTCTATAGTCTATAGTGACTATTAACTCTATAGTCTATAGTGACTATTAACTCTATAGTCTATAATGACTATTAACTCTATAGTCTATAGTGACTATTAACGCTATAGTCTATAGTGACTATTAACTCTATAGTCTATAGTGACTATTAACTCTTTAGTCTATAGTCACTATTAACTCTATAGTCTATAGTCACTATTAACTCTATAGTCTATAGTGACTATTAGTCTAGTGTGACTGTGCGACTCTATCTATTCAAAATTCTTCGTGATTTCCACCAACTTTGCAACTTAACCGTGACTAAATCGTAATTACAAATTCTAAAATTATTTCTGTAATCTTCACTTTATACCTTTCTCTGTTAAATGAAACTTAAATCAACTCTCTATGATATTTGGTTGAGGATCTACTAGCGTTTAACTTTATCGAGAAAAGCGTCATTATTTTTTCCTTTCCCATTAGACCACTATGGAGATACGTAAGCATACGTCAAAACTTTATTTAGAAAAATAGCTTGTCCATTTTTTGCGAAATAAAATATTACAGGAATTAGATGTTGGAAATCAAACTATTTCCATAAAAGTTGTAAATTATGCTGCTCAGATTTTGTTGATGTAGACAATTTTAACAAAAAAATTATTTGAAAAAATATGAATAATAATAATACTTAATGTCATTAAAATATATAAATCCAGATAAACCGTCGCCTCTATTTTTATTAAACAGCCAGTGCCGTTTTCCACAGGAAGTGGATTTATGGTATGGTATATATTTGGCGGTTTTCGTGATTCCTATTGAATTTCATTTTCTTGATTTACATGTTATTTTCCGTGAATAGTGCTGTTTTTGTCTTCATATTGTTAAATAATTGCATTTCCGCTTTTTGTAGCTCAACACTGGATCATATATTATTTCAATTTCTTTAGTAAAAAATATAAGTTCAAAGCTATGTTTTATAAATTTTTGAGAGTGGATCGTTTCACAGATTTTACGTTAGTAGTCATGAAGCAATTTTTGAAGCATGAAATATTAACTACATTGATATAGTTACTAGCTTTTTCTTACCATCTTCTTAGTGTGAATAATTCACTGCATTTTTGTGAATTATATTTGAATAAAAGAAAATATTTCTTAAATGGTTAATGTTTTGTCTGAGCAAAACCTTCATTATGAAGAAACCACTTAAGAAATAGATTGAAATCACAAATTTCGCTTTCAAAGCTTCAGATTTCAAAACCAAAAATAATAATAATAATAATAATAATAATTAAATCCTTTTCTCAGAAATTCTAAATTGATAGTTTCAAAGGAGAATCATGTTTCTGCCTTTATATGTTATATAGTATTGACAGAAATTATTCTAAAATTATTAAGTCATTTTTACAAATTTTACAAATGTTGATACAGAAAATATCTAAAGTTACTTTCTTATAACATAAATGAAGTAATTTTGATATTTCTATGGAGAAATGAATTGATGGAAAACATATTGTAATAAAAATCGTATTGTGGGTGTATGGTGTAAACAGTCCAACACGCAGGATAATGGAGAATGAAGGTTTATTCACAAATGCGCAGGAAAACACGTAGCACAGGTAACAGGAATCAATAGATCTTGCACAGATTAGCAACGTAAACAGACAACAATCACAGGCAATAACAGTTCTGCACTTTGAGAGTTAGCAACACAAATAGTCAGCAAGTCACTAATAACGACAATAGCACCACTTTGGAAAGCGCTGAGCTCACCGGCTTCCTAGCTCGCAATGGAGACGAATCTCCAAAGGCGTTCCAGTGGATCAACACACTACTCGTCTGTGATCCAAGTGCAGTTCTTTTATAGTCACCGAACGGGCCGTTACATCACATGGAATCATCTAGTACATTCAAGCGTATCTCCTCTCCTAATAGAGATATCGAGAAAAGGATTGCATTTTCTGGAATTTTCTATTTGTCTCCAAGCTCGCCAAAATGGTTGCCAAGTTTGTCACCAGTCCAGGCCTGGCTGCTGCAGTCATCCCATATTTAACCCTGTAAAACTCTCGTCCCAGCCATAAGACTAACATTTGTGGGAAGCGACTTCCTATGTTCGTAACAATATGCAAGGGTACAAAAATTTCAGCGATAAAGTATTTTTCACATTTAAATTCTTGATAAACGTTCTTAATAAGTTGTCCGTGGTCGAGAATGATTTCTAAGGGAAAAGATAAGTGAATTTTATGCGATGAAATTAGTATTGAATAAAACACCGGGCATAGTTATTATCTGTTGTAATAAAAATGATTTTTCAAATAAAAAATAAAATTTTTTGGAAATGTTTGACAGACTCTGTACTTCAATGATTTTGTGCATATCCTATATACTAGGCTATGCACATCTGTACAACTATAGAGATAGTAATAAGCATACTTAAATTGTAGATAGTTATATCTACCATTTCATTATTATTATTTTTACCTAAATCTTTTCTGTATTATTTCTACCTAAATTTTATGCATTCCAATGAATTATCTTAAACTATTTTATTTGTAACGTTACTCAATGAATCTTACTTGATTTTCGATTTATTCAAGTGTTTACACACTTATTAAGTTCCAGAGAAATGTATTAAATCTAGATAAATAAATTAATACATTTTATACATATGTTTCATTAAATAGTTGCGTAAAAATAATTTCCACAATGAGTTCCTTCACCAGTTCAAACATATCCCTTCCTCCACCCTTTTCCCTTTATCACCTCGATATTGTGTTTATCTCCTCTATATTGTGTTTATCTTCTCTATGTTGTGTTTATGTCCTCTATATTGTGTTTATCTTCTCTATGTTGCGTTTATATCCTCCATATTGTGGTTTCTCATCTATATTGTGGTTTCTCCTCTATATTGTGTTTATATCCTCTATATTGTGGTTTCTCCTATATATTGCGTCTATCTCCTCTATATTGTGTTTATCTCCTCTATATTGTGTTTATCTCCTCTATATTGTGTTTATCTCCTCTATATTGTGTTTTTGTCCTCTATATTCTGCCTTCCTACGATCATCCTCAAAGCATCAATCCTGGTATCAGTCATGAGATCAGGCTTACATATCCCGCTGTCAGCAGCAAGGGATATCTAGACGTAACGTGAAAAAGTTGCATTGCAACTTCAGGAGAAAAAATCAGGATCCCGGGAGAATGAAGAGTTCTTTGGAATAGGTCCCAAATCCGATAATACCTTAGAGATTTATTCTAGACGAATGATTCCGATTTTTCATTTAGTGGAATGTGCAATGCTTGCACAGAAACGCTGTGAACTATCTTTCGGAGATTTCAATTCAACATGGATATGTCAGCCTGTTATCTGAAACTTTTACATTTTAGTATACACATTTGTGCTATAAGTTTAATCATAAGTTAAAGACATAAGACTGCTAAATCATAAATAAACTTTTCATGAAAGTTATACAGGGTACACACTCTAAACGTGGACAAATAACTAATTTTTAAACCGATAGAGGCAGGCATATACTTTCAATTGGAAAAATTGCATTAAAAGATGCAATGAATAATATTTTATGTTGTTTCTATGGATAAACTTACATTTTTACTCAATCAGTCAGTTCTATTAGTCATTGCTACGAAAACCTTCTTTCACCAGACCCAGAATCAGAACAACTTCTCAACCTCAACCCAAGTCCAACTCATCCCCAAAATGTGTACTTATTCCCTTCTACTGATACAGTATAAACATCAACCCAAACAATATATGTTATAAATTCTTTCTCCAAGTATACGTTTTACTAACGTATATATATAATTTACTAGTGTTCATTCCGTCTTAATCATCTGTAATGTTTCCATGACAATTTATGCGTAGTTGAGTTTTATTTTCATATTTTTATTATAAGCTTTTAGTATATTATTTATAATCAAGAAACTTTGTGCACAGTGTGTGTGTTGTGATGACGCCTTTACTTTGTAATTTTTGTTTGATTTTCAACAAATCTTTCTGCGTATGCCCATTCAACTAACAGGGAACCTTTATGGTTCCGAGTTCGGGGACATACTGCGGAGACACGAAAGAAAGAGAGTCATATTTCTCATATTTAGTAAGATATTTTCGATACAGTAGTATTTTAACCAAAAAGTAAACCTTTTCTACTACTAGAATTGACCGAGTTATGCAACTTTGGATTTTATACATGCAAACCAATCAGTGCCGCTTCGAACCAGCACTGCACTTTACTTGGAAGAGTTTCCTCGAGGAATCCATCGAAATGATCTAAAACATTCTAAAACAGCAGAGCTTAAAATGTTTTAATGATGCTTCAGCATTCTCAACCCGTATCATTGCAGGAAAAGGTGAAAAAAACACAAATCAGGGAAATGTGGAAATCCAGTCTTTTATTGAGTATGGATATACAACTTAATAACAGAAAACATATAAACACAACATATAAAACGCATGGACAATAAAGCAGATAGCATGTACAAAAAAATTTCATTTGCTGATAAAGTTAACCTCTTAATTATGCTCCCCAAGCGTTACTCGCCTAACGAATGATTATATTTTCCGAATAATAAGCTAAGTTATTCACAGAGGTTATATTTCGATACAATAATAATGTGTCTTAGGGAACTTCTGTGCAATAAATACTGACAACACTATACAAAACAAAAGCGATCATCTAATTAAATTGTAGAAGAAACCACACAGTTAAAAGGTTCAAGAGCGTGACTTGGCTGCAGATTTTGCCACTCGGGGTGAATTTGTGATATGCCGTCCTTCTTTTACAAGCTACAGAAAGCAGATAAACCTCAAAGTATAAAATAAATTAATTTAAATAAATTAAATTAATTTAAGGCTTGAAAATCATTTTATTTCTCTGCTAATAAAAAAGTAGAATGTGTGTGTGTTAGCTCTGTCCAGAGGAAACCACTGGACCTAGAGCTACGAAGATTGGCACAAACATACCTTGGAGGGTGGGAATGTGCACCTCTGAGCCCTTTTTTAAATTTTAATTAAAAGTTTTATTAAATATAAAAAAGCGAAATTTTGGTGTTTTCCTTAATATTTTCCGAAAATATTATAGCTCAAAAATCATTTTTACTCCATCTAAAAGTGCAAACAATTACCTTTTCAATGATATCTATTAAGTCGCCGTACAATTTTTACTCTAATTTTAATAAATTTTTACAAATATTCTTGGCATAATTTACACAGAATTCTTTTTATTTTTGCAATGGAATTCAAACCGTTTTCATTGTTTAAACAAACATTTATTTGCGTGTTTCTCTATCATAGTTGAAAGCTATGGTAATATCTTAATAATTAATGCTATGGTTTAATCAGCATATTTTCATCCTGCTAACATGCTGCTGTAAATAAAATGCCACGGCATTTTAAAGTTAAAATCAAATGCATACTTTGCGAGAGGAATAAGAGTGAAGTTGATGCCGAAAATGCGCAATTTGATGTTGCACGACACAGTCAGTCACTCTATTAGGAACGTTCATACAGACAACGAACAGAACAGGTGCAATGATACTATAAGAAAATGGGTTAAATGTCTATCACAATTGGAAATTTAAAATTGCTAAGGGAACAATGAAAATCAAATTATGCATAAGAAATTCAATTGAAATTATATTCCCGGCGAACAAGATGGTCGCCGAAGGCTGCGAGCATTCAATAAAATACAAAATAACAATTTAAATTTTCTCGCTTTTTTGTCTGCAAAATCATTGTTAATGCTGCTAAAATCTATTTCAATAATTTATTTATATTCAACAGAAAATATTTAAAGATTCTTTCATTGCAAGTTTCTTATCGATGAGCACAGATTATTTTCAAATTTTTGATTTCGAAAAACTTCTCAGAGTTTTCAACATTTACAACTATTTTAATATAACGTGTTAAAATTACTGGGATAATAGGAGTAGGGTATTAAAGCGTATAATTTTGATTGACCTGAAATAAGTCAAACAGGAGGAACCCTCTTTCCATATTTTTGATCGAGTTTCACTAGTATTAACAGAAACAAAATTTTAAAGTGATTTCCTTCACTATTATAATGTAATCGGTTCTCATATTGCGCAGTCAATAATTTTGATGGCGTAAAAAATGCATTTTTCACTTTATATTGTTAAAAAATCGCCATTTGTGTTTACGGTGAAGACAGTCCAACAAGCAGGATAATGGAGAATGAAGGTTTATTCACAAGGCGACCAGCTAATTCGCCGGGAATATAATTTCAATTCAATCTTGCATCATTTTACATTCGTGGCCCTCTTAAGAAGGTAATTTCAAATTTCAGATTGTGGTAGATATTCAACCGGCGTTCTATGTTCTATTAGTGACCTTGTAACTCTTGTGTTCATTGTCTACATAAATTTTCCTAATGGAGTCAAATAACTTACCATTTCATGTAACCTCTAATTTATTGATGTCGGCATTATCTTCACTTTCTTATTCCACTTGTAAAATATGCGTTTGATTTCAATATTACAATGGCGCAGCACATTTTATGGCCAGCGGAATGTTATGTGGATTAAAAATGCCGAGAAAAGACTGAAAACATAGCAACCATAACCATTCAGATTAATGGATATATTTCTTAAAATAAGCAAAGCAATATCTCGGAGAGATTGGTTGACAGATTTCACAAAAATTTTGATGAAATAAAAAATGAAAGCAAAATGTATTAGGGTACTATCACAGGTTACAAAATTTAAAGAGAAATATGCAACTAAATATTTGTTTAAACAATGAAAATGGTTGTTTTACGTTGCAACAATGAAATGTATTGTTGTAATTTATGCCAAAAAATATATTTTTTTAAATTTATTAAATTTCGAGAAAACAACTTAATTGATATTATTGTATAGGTAATGTTTTATACTTTCAGGTAGTGCAAAAATCATTTTTGTGCTGTAGTACTTCCGAAGGTAATTGAGGAAAAACTCCAAACTTTCGCTTAATTTTAAATTATTTGACATTCTAATTAAAATTTCAAAAAAAAGATTTCCGAAGTACACAGTCCCCTCCCCCAAAGTATGTTTGTACCAGTCGAAGTCCAGTGGTGTAACCTGTAGAGCGCCAACACACACAGACATTCTACTTTATTATTAGTAGAGATTATCCAGGAGAAGACGAAGCACAGGTAACAAGAACCATAAACCTTATACAGATTAGCAAAGCAAACAGACAACAGCTCAATAATAGTAACAGTACAGCAATTTAGGATTTAACAATGCAAATATTCATCGAATCAATAAGAATGGCAGTAAATGCACTTTCAATTGCGCTCAGCTAACCGACTTTCCAACTCGCACTGCAGACGAAACTCCAAACTCATTCTTCGCACTACGAAGACGTTCCTCCTTTCAGTTGCCTCCGTTTAAATACCCTATTTCGACTGTTCGTGACGTCACATGGAATCGTCCAGTACATTCTGTATATCTCCACTCCTAATAGAGATATCGTGAAAATAATTGCAGTTTCGGGAATCTTCGATTTGTCGCAAATTTGTCTCCTAGGCCAGGGATCGAGGCCTGGCCGCTACCATTCATCCCATCCTTACTCCTGTAGAACTCTCTTCCCAACCATAAGACTAACATTGCCGGGAAACGGCATTCAATGTTCGTAACAATAAGCATTATGAGAAAATGAACTTTGTGAGATTTTACACAGATTTCCTTGTATCACCCCTTCAAATGAATAAATTATTTCTCGTGGAGAAACGAACACAACTCATACCGTTTTCCTTAATTATGAAAATGTTTTTGTGCATGTCTTATGCAAGTACCGTCTGAGGTGAAATCCTTACAGATGTTAGACATGTTACCGCTAAAAACATTACGTGCTTTAGAAGCAAAGTAGGAAAAAGTTTCAATGTTGAATAATTATGAAGTCCATTCAGTCTCAACTTTTACTTAAAAGGTGTAATTTTTAACATTTTTAATAGCTATGAATTATTGATTTCTTTTCCAGCTTTTCGACGCTTACAGTCTCTCTTCTGGAACAATGAATACTTTAAGCATGAACTTCAATATCATTTTAAAATTTAAGTTCTCTTATTTATACTTAGTTTTCAGTACGTCTGCACTACGATGCAAGATAAATACTTTATAAAGATTCTCTCCTTAAATCACGTAGGTTAAATGATTCCGTGACGTCGATGAAAAACTCTTCCCCGTCTACATTTTCTGGAGCTTTTCACTATTACGGGAATACATTAATCTCCAATCAAATTTCTTCACTTAACAGGCAACACCACCTATCTCAATTTTTTTCAATTTCAAAGAGAAAGAAAATTGTCATTTTTTCGCAAATAATATAAAATATTTTTGATTTTTTTTCACATCAGGTAAAAACATACGGTCTCACATCTACACCAAATGTGAAAATTATTGAGAAATTTATTCGTATATTCATATTCGTTACGCTTGCAGAAATTGAGTTTTTCCTCCCTCTTTCAAATTTTAGATATTTGAGCTAGGTGGTGTTGCTTGATAAGCAACGATTAATTTATATAACAAAGAAAATTTTACTGGCAATGAGTATATATTGAGAAAAAACAATATGTTAATAATATTCTTACGAAAGGAGTTTTCATATTATTTTTCAAATACTAACTTTATCAATTATGAATGTTTTCAGGCTTTGAACAATATTTTGTGTCTTTACATTATAAAAGTCTTCAGCAGCTGAAGTGTCTGTTTTAACTGAAAATTAAAAGCATCGTTTGACGTCTTCTTTACAAATTTATATTCCCATTCTCTAGTAAAATATAAAATTATATTAAAGTATGCGACTACCTTTGGGGCACTTTTTTAAAGCACTTTTTTATTCTTAAAATTTTGATGAAACATACATGTTTTTAATGAAATGAGTTAATAAACTAAGAATTCAAAGACAATTCAATCGAAAATTTCATTGCCCTTCAAAATATTGGCAATTTTTAGTAAAAATTTACACTTATGCCAAACCTCCTATAACAAGTTCTATTGATTATATATATCATCCATTTTTGCGCAGTACATAGCATGCTTATCTGTGTTATGAACAAAAAGATTTTTAGTGTCTCTAAAAGTTTTGAAAATATTCCAAATTTCGCGAACATATCATCAATTTTTTTCTCTAAAAAGTCATTATAATAAACTAGAAAATCACCCGTAATGGTACAATGGGCGCAAATTGCCTCTTCATTCGAGAGATTTCCCGTCAAATTTGACGTGTTTAAATAGATATATATATATGCGAGAAAAATGTTTAAAATTGATTGAAAACAAATAAACATGTTTTGTGACTGGAAATATTTTTTTTATCATTTACTTATTATTTACACATTTCTTAATACAAAAACCCTCTTGGTAAACAACATTCCGTGTGAAGTATTTTTAATTGTTTAACAATTTTACTTGCATTTCAGATGTCAAATAAAAACAAAGCACTCTTGTTTTTGTCAAACGTTTTCTAAAAATATTATCAAATTATATCATCACGATTGCAATAAATAATCAGATGCGTCGTGGCGTCCAGACTATATCACGCGCATGATATACCACTGACGTGATTTACTACTTTCTATTAGAAAACGGAAATTAATCTGAAATATATGATTAATATAATTTAAAATTTCTCGGGAACTATTGTTCATAGCGAGATAAATTTATATCAATCGATAGCAAATTTTATTTCACTATTTTAGAGCTATTAAATTTAATATAACAACGACAATTACTTTCTTAAATTTAATATTACTGAAATTTAGGTGCTCTAACAATGAAATAATGCTGTTTAACGTCACGCAGTGCTATGGCGCGAATTTTATTGTTGGGAAAGTCAGAGCGTTACCGGATCAGTGCGAGACATATCTGTGCTATTATTATATTAGTAATAAATATAAGCAGAGAGATTAGATTTTATTTGAAATAAAAGCTGGAAGCAAAACATTTTGATCAAATTTCATTTGAACACATTAAAAACATTTTCCAAAATGATGTTTGTAGCTAAGAAAAATATCTAAAAATACTGTTTCTCAGAAAACGCGATTATAGCTTTTCATTTAGTACGAAAACTTTTGAACTGACTCTAGAATCTTAAAACTCACCAAATTTGTAAGTCAAACCATATTTTGCTTGATTTTTAACTTATTTTGTATTCTTTTAGGTTTTTAAATTTTTTCTGAAATATTTTGTGTAGAAGAGAGTAACTAACATTTCGATACTTTTACTATCTTTTTGTCAATCTCCATGTAGGTTTTAAGCATAAATCGATAAATTAATAATTCAAAATACTTGAGAACAAGTAAAAGTTCAAACTTAGTAGAATTAAATTATAACACTGCAATAGTAGAGCCTAAATATAATTTTTACTGTTGTAGTTACTGTTATGATCTATTTTTTAAAAACAATATGTCACCAAAAACCACTAAAACAATCAAAATAAGTAAAGGAAGCTGAAATCCATATTTTTAGACAATATATTGCTTGAGAATTAGAAAATAATTGTTCAAACCAATTGTTTGTTCTTTTAAGTCTCTTTAAATTGCCACTTCCGGTATCAAAATTGCCACTTCCAGTTTATAATTTATGCTATAATTGTACTTGTAATTATCGTAGAAACAAACAGAAAGCATTTTTAGATCCTAAATGTATGGCCTATAAATTTGACAAATTAAACAGATTTCGAAAATTTTCACGAAAATGAGGAATTTAGGGTAGTCACATACCTTATATATTTTAATACAAGTGCACACATATATGAATTTCGGAAGTATTTTATTCTTGATTACAATCGTTCATTTGTGAAACTGGAAGCAAAAAAAAAATTAAATATATAAAACTAATTATTACTTAAAATTTCGAAAACATCAATAATTCTTCATAGAAGACGTTTCAACTGAAGTACAGCATAAATTTACAAATAACATTTTAAAAAATGTGGGAAAATAAAGAAAAATGAAAGTTTTAAAAATTATCGAAAATCTCTAGATTTTTCAACTAATTCTTTCAAAGGATGTTGACAATTGTGCAATTTAAATACTGGATATATTTTATCTTTCAGAAGAAAAAATAGAAAAAAAGAGAAAAATCATGAGAATGTCGGAAAAAAACCGAATTTCGTCTTTTAAATTACAGTTTATTCGATTGAAAATTATTTAAAAATATGTCGATCAGATTATGTCATAGGAACGTCAAAAAATCCACCTTTCGCTTATCATTTGACAATGAATGCCTAATTTTGATTATCCAAAAATTAATTTATGAATATGATTTTTTTGGAAAATTTTAAAGAAACGTGATTAAAAAAATATGTATTCACAGTTTCAAGAAATCTTAAATAATTGTTAAAAATAATCTATATTTTTCTTATTTATTCACTAAGTATTCACTAATATATATGCAAAATCTGCATTTTTCTGTTTTCATTCATGGTGTATGTCAAAGACTCAGTCCAATGTCTAGACGTTTTCATATGCAACAAAATTAATCATGATGTAAGCGCACAAAAATAAAAAATAGAGTTCCTCACGAAGAGAAAATTTACATGAATTTGTGCTTTGTAATTGTCTGTCATTGCAATGAATACAAAGGCAAATAAATTGAGACTGACGGATCCTCTTGAGACAGGTACTAATGATGTGTCATGTTATTTTAAACTGAAGATATATACATTATATACTAACTTTTTATTACAGCAGGAGTAAGCGAAAATGTATCATAGCTATATCTCATTATTTTAATCAGTTTTTCCAATCTTTTTCTCAGAATCTGGCAATAAATTGTGATTTCAGGGTTATTACGAAAACAGATGGTTATGCATTTTGATTACTTAAGCAACTTTGAATATTTACACCTAAGTGATCTGATTTGTGAAAGAATATATAGCAAAATATGTTAAAGCTACCGTATATGAAGCGGCACATGCAAAGAAATTTGTTTTCTGAATTGTTTCAAGAAAATATTCTTTTAAAGTTGTAATAGTTGTACTTTATTAAACAAAATGCTTTCTTTCACAAATTTGACTAAATCTGTCAATGATTGATTACTTGTTGATGACAAAGGAGATTTTTATTCTTGATATTCTATAACTCCCCGGGGAGCACCACGAGTGTGTGGCTGAGAAGCCGCTGGATAATTCAGCAAATTCTCGATTCTAATGTGGGTACAATAATTTTGCGGGTCTAGTTACCTAAAGCCCTGAATACGCCTCTTAAATAATGACGCGTTCAATCGTCCGCCATTTTAGGGCTAATCGGCACTCCCTATTAGCACAAGATACTTTAAGTTATCTCCACGATGTTCTTCGATATCCTGAATGCCGCACAATATTGTAAAGACATCGCAACAATATTGTTCGGCGTTTTGTGCTAATAGGGCTCTATCCCTAAGTCTGCTATTGAGAAATACGGAATTTCGTTTATTCAATGTGGATTTTTATAAAGAAATGTTTACAGATACCCAAATATAACTTAAATACCTAGTGATATACATACAAAAAATCATTTTTACCTTAAATAATAATTTATTTTTATATTAAAACACGTATTAGCAAATGCGTGTTTTGAAATAATTCTAGATCATTTTGAAGAATAATTTTATTCAATTTTTTTCTAAGACTTTCTAAGTTAGAAATAACTCCAAACCAGGGTTAAATAAAAAATCGGATTTTTTTATTTAAATCAGATTATTTTTAATTTAAATTTATTTAAGAATAGTGTTTGATACAAACATATGTGTTGATTTAAACTGTCCAAGTTAGAAATCCAAATCAATTAATACATGCAAATTTTTTTACGTATAATTAAAAATATATATAATTAAAGATATATAAAAGAATAATTCATAAATCAGTAGAAAAAAATTACTTACAATACGATCTTCTTGTTTTTTATTACTTACTTTTCAATTGTCTATATCATAATTTAAACAAAAGATGCTTACTGTTATTTAGACATTTTACTCCTTAAGTCACAGTGCAGAATTATGCATTTCTTAGAAAACTCAATTGTATATACTCAAATTTAATTTTTTTTATAATAGTTCTTGAATTTATGGCTTTATATAAAATAATTTACTTCATCTCTGAAGCGGCAATTCTTCTTACTAGAACACTTTTTTTACCTTCATTAGCTGTGAAGCTCGACTTTTCTTTTTAATTAAAAAATGTATTCTGTAAGTGACAAAAATACTCAACATTTTAAGCATCAAATTACAGAAATGAGGAAACTGTTTAAAATGCTCCATAGAAGAACTTAAAAATAATGATTAAATTACTTTAAATACAATTCTGCTTTCAGAACTTTTTCTGCATTAGATCTGAAAAGATTTTCAACATGTTTTAAACGAGTGAATACTTCTTCAGACGCACAAACTAATCTATTTACATCCCTTCTAAATTCTTTCATCTCTGAAAACACTTGTATGTTATCGTTACTACGATTGGAGTTATCAGACAATGTTCCAAAACAACTATTGCAGTTACTGATTGTTATATGCGTATGTAACAGATAATAAAAATAAATAAATAAAGCTCGGATCTGTACAACAAATACAAAAAAGGTTTGGATTTAAAAATTAATATTTAAAAGCTTTAAAAATGCCACTTGCATATGAAAACTGTAATACAATATCTAAATTATAATTCACAAACATACAATTTAAAATAATATTATTTATAGCTCAAATTGTTCCTCAATAAAATTCTTAAATTTCGATTTAAATGTGCCTATTTCTTTTATATATACATACATATATATATATAGGATGAAAAATATTTCAAGTACATTTAAAGTATCTCATGTTTGCTAGCTATTTCTTATAGAAATTGAGAAACATTTTTTTGCACTCATGGATGAAACAAGATTTTTTAATAACTTAAAAATTTATTTAACAATATATATAATTGAAGTCAAAAGCAAAACATTAAGCATCTTAATTATTAAATGAAATAAAAGAAATATTCATTAATTAAGAAAAAAAAGTAGCAATTTTTGTTCTCTTTTAATGAGTTTACATCAATTGGATTACATGAAACGTACAGGTAAATAATTTAATAGGCGAGCACATCAAATGCAATTTAATTTGTTAAAATTCCTTTTGGAATAAAGATACTTACATTACATTACTAATAAAAAATATCATTAAAAATCTTGAATAAGTGCATAAATAATTAATTGAATTCAAATTTTTCTCACACATTTTGCTATTTTCATTTGGAATACATTCATCTCTCCCGATCCTATACAACCACTGTTTTCGTCTATCTTCATTACGTTTACCTGCAGGTAAACGATATAATTTGAATTCTGATTTTGCGTTGTTTGAACATCCGACAGCACAACAAGTGGGTACCTTCAAATTTTAAAGTATCTATTAAATGACAAAAATATAAAAGCGAAAATGAAAAAAATTAGATGGAGCGTATAATGTTAAAAGCGTGATACACACATTCAAGCGAAGCCCCAAAATGACGGCTGTTTATCCATGTGACTGCGATGAAGTGTCATGGCAGTGTGTTTAATCTCTCCGGAGAAATTCTAAAAAATGTGAAAATCTGAAATTGTCCGGATACTTCTGGGCATATAGTGTATAGCACATTATAATGAGTAGTGATTGTAAGAATAATGGAGTTAGTAGTAAATATGGCATGTAAAAATCATACATGAATAGTTTCTTCAGTTAGTTTAATTTTTAGGCTCCGGAGAAACTTCCACGGGAGAATGCTCGCTTGAGAAAAATATCTTTCGTTCTAATGAAGTTTAAAACTTCACATTAAATTAATTTTTTTAAAAAATTAAAAGACTATTTTAACAGTTCTGGTTTAAAATCCGGCAGAACCGTTCCAGCTATAAGCTGGAAAAAATTGAAAATAATTGTGTTATTAGAACGTCGGATGTAGCAAATTTAAAAACAAAAATAAAATTTAGATGGCAAAAATGACTATTTTTTATATATTTCTCAAAATTCTGTAAATTTCGTTTGAAGCTCAAAACAAACTTCATTAGAACGAAAATTGTTTGTTCTATCCGATGGTGCATTGATAGTTTTTCAGCGATGAATATAAAAGATACTACAGCCGTAAACGTGCCAAAAATGACCCAAAACAACACAAAACACTAAATAAAAAGTTTTCTAGATTAAATTTTAAAATTCCGGCTTCGAGGTGCATTGAGTCACCATTACGACTACCTGTGTTCCAAATTGCAAGTCTGTAAGTGTGATATATTCTTCTGGACATCGCGTGCACACATGCAAACATTGCCTTTCATAAGTATAGATGATCACGATAATGAACCTGATGAAAAGGAAGGCAAAATCATCGCTCTGCGATCTGAAAAAGTAAGGTTGAGTCATTAGATGAGCACTTTTCGAAGTCCTTTTTTTCGCAATGATTTCTTTGCTGTAGAAGCAAGTGATTTCTTCACCAAAGAAACCAAAAATGAATACTGATAAATTAAAAGCAAAAATTTGTTACGTGACCAAGTATAACTGTCGATTAGCATTACAGGCTTAAAAGGTAGAGAAGTATTAACTCCAGTAAAAACTATATTTTACTTCATAACAATGAAATAACTTTTATTCCAATTCTTAAAAAAATAACTTTTATTCCAATT
>BGPR01002065.1:188090-198629 GCA_013235015.1 Araneus ventricosus
GTCATAAAGAAAGATGAATTCCTTATCATCATCAACTGTCAAGTATGTCAGTAAATCTTGTAATCAAAGAGTGTAATGTTCCATAATCTTTATTCTTGTCATGTCTTGCTTATTGCTGCACATTCATTTCCAGTTTGATCAATGAAAGCTTTCGCATCCCGAACAATGACCTGACGGAAAGATGTCTTTGTTTTCTGCTAAGATTATTATCTAATAAATCCAGGACATGCTCTTAATCATAAGATATAAGTAAAAGGATCGATGAGGTTTTTCGTTCTAGTCATGAAGTAGTGATAAAGCTATAGAAATGTTCAGATATAAATTTTCACATATATTTCTGAAAATTTATATTGTGTATAATCTTATCGAATTTAAAGATATTTTGGTCTCTAATTATATATTACTTTGTCTTATTTAATAGCTGCAGATTTGTATATAAGTATTTTAAAAGAGTCTTTATTGCAATATCATTTTCATTGTAACTGAACTAAATAATAGAAACTGTTACAAAGCTAATGGTAGTGAAAATACTTAACATTAAACATATGGTACCGTCACTTAACGACTGAATGTGGAATCTCTTATGTGGCGACAAAAAAGGTTAAATTTCTTCATCGCCGTTTGGCAACAGATCGGAAGTTCGGTTCATTTACATCGACTGAAAATCTGAGACAACGATTTCTTTCTTTTTTAGTTAAATAGTTTGAACAAAATAAGTTTAAGTTTTGCAGTTTTGATTAGACAAATGAATGAATGCCTCCTTAATATGTCCATTTTACTTAAAAGTTTGAGGAATGGGCTATTTCGTCTTTCGATTTCTCACAATTTTAAATTTTAAAAAAGATGAGTGATTACCCAGAGAAAAGTTTTGTACCTTCCTTGACTAAATTGTAACTGGAGTGAGTCGATATACATGAGGGAAAGCTTTCTATGCTAAATAACATAAGTAAACCTAGGATGACATCTCATTTTAATAATCTAAAAATAAATAATTATCATGGCTTCAATTTTGAATATTTAATATGAGCATGTTTCAAGCCAATTTTCTCTTTAAATGGTCTTTTCTTATGTAAAAGGTTGTAAAAAGGGTTATATCATCTCTTGACAATTTAAATTTTCTGAGGTTTAACACATAAATAACTGCCCAGAGAGAAAAATTATATCTTTCTTGGCTAAATAATAATTGGAGTAAGTGTGAATACATGTGGGGAAACTATTCTCAGCAATATTTCATTGAAAATAAGGATTGTTTAAAATTTTGGTGGAATGAAGTTAGGGCAAATAAAACTGCTGAAGATATTATCTATTGTGCTTGGAAAAATGTTTTAAATTATTGATTTCTGATTGCTGTAAAATATTTTGATCTTTAAACATTTTAGAAATATATATATTAGCATTAAGATTTCTTTCTANCATTTTAGAAATATATATATTAGCATTAAGATTTCTTTCTAACATTTACATATATATATCTGTGCTACCAGAACATTTTAATTTTAGTAATTGATGAAAATTTAATTTTAGGAATTCATGCAATTGCTGATAATTTTAATTTATTTTCAGTAATTATTTTTGATTTCCTATTAGTAGCAGAAATGAATAACTACGTGGTGAGCAAACGAAGCGAGCTGCGATCACGTAGTGATCCCAAAATAATCAGAATATGATTCTTTGCGTTTGGAGAGTGGATCGAACAGGGGGTGTAACATCCTGTTATATCAATTTTTTGAATATTTTTCAAATTTTTGCGTAATAAATTCGGAATTAGGTCATATATAAAACATCTAATTGAGGGATATTTTTAACCCTCTGACAACTGAGGGTTCTCAAAATCTGAGTACAGTTGTAAACGGAGGTCTGTTTACTAATGGGTAGGTGAAATAGATTCGTCCACCCCGTTTCCCCTTTTCTCCTTACCACGGTGTTGGAAGATGTGAATGGAAGGTCTTTTATCTCTTATATCCCCAAGGGGTCCCTAAATGACCACTCTCGCAACTGCCTTCTCCCCGCTTTCGGAACAGTAACCGGCCGAAATCCGCCCCACTAATATAGATGTTGCATGGCCGGTTACGGCCGGCTTAGGAGTCAGAGTGTTAAATAGGATATATTAAGCATAGATATATTTTTTTTGCCTTTCCGAGGTATTTTATTGACTTTTAACAGAGG
Source organism: Araneus ventricosus (assembly GCA_013235015.1). NCBI lineage: Eukaryota > Metazoa > Arthropoda > Arachnida > Araneae > Araneidae > Araneus > Araneus ventricosus. The sequence continues at coordinate 190,257 of BGPR01002065.1, forward strand.
TTTTTAAGTGACATGATAACTGCATCAATATCCTTGGTGATTATGTACACAAATTAAGTAAGTTTAATTCTTTATTTCCAGAATAATGTTTTGAATAAAACCGTTACCGAAATCAATCTAGAGAATCTTTTCTATAATTCTTCTTTAATAAGACGATATTTCTGACTCAGGGTATTCTACATAACATTATCCCTTGAAAAATCGGGAAAGCACGACATTAAAGAAATAAGTCCTAGTAGAAACTGTCACGGAGGGATACGATGATTTAGAATAATACTATATTTATATTTAAGCTACTAAACGATGAACAATCAATATCATTTTTAAAAAATTTAGATGCAGAAGTTCAGCGTTTTATTTCTGATCCGTGGTGTATTGTCTAATTTTCTTAAAGAATTGATTGATATAGTGATTGTTCAATGACAGGTACTCAAAAAATTTAGTAAAAACAATATTTAAAATGGCATTTATATTTGTATAGAAAAAGTGAAATTTCCAAATTAGTTTTTCTGTACTAAATAATGGGAATTCACTACCAGGTGGCGCCACTAGTATTTAATCAAAATTTCTTTTAATTAATTATATAATTGATCAAGTGCAATGTCATACAAAGCAGACTGTCGTACAACATGCAAAACTCTAGAACATTAGGAAGTAAAAGAAAATTCCATTATAAAATTCCAGCTTTACAAACATGAAACAAATCAAATAGAAGTGAATAAAAATGAAATGTTCTCCTTCTTGACTGCATTGGGGACGTTGTAATCATTTAGTGGATGCAATTTTTGAGAAAATCGAGTACATGTTGTTATTTTATGAAATGGATTCATCCTTGAGAATTGGTTCACCCCCTGACTCCGTATCCCGCGATTTCCACGGGTTTGAAGCAAGTCTATTTTATGCTGCATCCTTTTATTTTCACAGACTAATGTGTTTCTTTAAAACTTTTACTGAGTTGGATCATATTACACCAATAAAGCTTTGCATAAAAATAACTCGCTTGGCTAAACGATATTTTGCATCTAAATAGTGATTTAAAATAAGTACACAGTCAGAGGGCTAATCTGCAAAATGTTTCCTTTTTGAAAAAAGTGAGATAAGTATTTTAGTTGAAATTATTTAATAGATAGAATTTATAACGGATTTCTTATTAATCCCGTCTTATATTATTTAATACACCATATGTGCCCTATACAATAGGGTCGATCGAAAATTCAAAGTGTGGATAGAATAATCGTCGTAGGGTGCAAAAGTTGTCTTTTAAGTGTGCTAACATGCAAAATTCTTTCAACTTTGTTCAATTTCTTCAGGTGCCCCAAGACACTTAAATATTTGCTAAAAAATGATTTTTAGGCAAATTTTGAATTAAAAAGTAAAAATAAGAAGTGCATTAAAGAAACGGTTTTACAGGGGAAAACGTATAGGAGAGAATGAGTTATTATTTATTTTTTATTATTAAATTAATGAAATTATTTTTGTTTATATAATGTTATTCAGGGACCCACAACTCTCTTTTCTTCTTTTTTATATTTTACAATATAAGAAAATTTTACTTTATTTCGAAGATAAAGAAAAACTACGCCACAATCTCGAATTTCCTAATAAAAAACGCATCGCTACAAGGGAAACTTTGGCAAAAGCGTTCTTTTATTCCTCCCTTCCTTGTTGTTTGAATGTGTCAAAATCATAAAAATGTCAATTTTTAACTAGTTTTGGGGCGTTTGAGCCACAAGATGATATGAATAATTTTTAATAATATTTTTAAAAAAACGTAAAAAAATATACCTAAAACAAAACTTTCGTATCCGGGGCTAAAGGGAATTTCGAAATAAAAAATTGTACTTTTTCATAAAAATTTCGATTTCTAACTATTTCTGAGCGCTTGGGGAACGGGAAGAAATAAATGGATTTCAACAAAAAAATTATATAAACTAATATACTTCAGGCACAACTTTCCCACCCCACGCCAAAAGTAATTTCCTCCAAAAAATGTTTCCTACACCTTTCAACCACCCTACTGTACTTAGCATAAATAGTTTTTAATTTAATACAAGTCATTGTTTTATTGCACGAAAAAAGTTTTACTGAAGAGAAGATTTATCATGTATTCCCGGATGAGACTTTCCCATTATCTATAAATCAATCATCTTTTCTGATTACGAAATTTTTGTTATTCAAAAAACACTTTTAGTTAGAACTTGTATCGCGAGGTAAATGGCTTGTGTTACTATTCCTCGTGAGCTTGATGCTCATTTTGTGAGAGTAAATTCATTTTATTTACTTATTTTATACATCTATACTTAAATTCGTTGTAAAATGAATTAAAGACTCGAGTAAAACGTAATATTCCACTTTTCATTTAACAAAAGGAAAAGGAAACTGATTTCTTAGGAGAATATTAAAAAGGCACAATATTATATAATTATTCACTGCTAAAATTTAATCATACGCAGGGGATAGAACATTATTATATTTATAAAATTAGGAAGGAAAGAAGAGTTCGTTACGGCGACCAGGGACCTTAAAAATCAATTTTTTTTTTTACATTTTCAACTGATCAATTTGAAATTTTGCAGGCATTAATAGGAGCACTATATAAGATGACTCACAAAATTTCAGGGGCATATATTTATTTATTTCTGAGTTACTGGTATAAATGTAATTTTTAATAACAATTAATGGACTTTATGTTAAATGTTCAGGGCGCTCCAAAATTACTCGAAATCATTCTAATTTTTTTAATTAGTACCTCAAACACTTTTCAAACAAAAATTGGGATTAATTTTTAAGTTTCAGATAGGAATTTCAAAATGAATATATATAATAACTTGATAATAGTGATTTTGGAAACAATTATGCCCAATATTTGATATGGAAGAACATATTTACATTTTAAGAACAAAATAATTTCTATATGATTGCCAAAATTCCTTCTCTATATATGTCTTTATATTTGAATAAAACGTCATGAAATTGGAACCCAAATACAAGCGCTTGGAACATTTACCATAAAGGCCATTAATTGTTATTAAAAATTTCATTTATACCCATATCGCAGAAATAAATAAATATCTTGCAGTAAAATTTTGTGTGTTATCTTATATAGTGCTCCTATAAATGCCTTAAAAATATCAAATTGATTATTGAAAATTAAATAAATTGATTTCGAAAGTTCCTTATCGCCTTAAGACTCAAGCAAGAAATAGTATTTTATATAATCCAAACAACATCCAACTTTTACAATATTTAGTTTTAACAATATTTAGCTTTAACAACATTTAGCTTTAACAACATTCAGCTTTAACAACATTTAGCTTTAACAACAATAGACGACTCGAAGTGGACGGAAAATGGATGTTTTTATCGAAATGCACGCAAATCCCCATTAACGAAAATCCGCTATTTTATAGATCCCCAGCTAAAGTTTGTAAATTCAAACAAATTCAGTTCATTAAACAATATCTACTGTTTTTGAAGAAACAATATCCTAAATAAGCAACATAGAAAATTTTCTAACAAATTCTTTGTATGTTTATTTAGATACCAATATTTTAAGAAGCCAACATAAGAGAAAATTTAAAAATGTAAAACAGAAGATAATAGAATAAGAAAAAAATAAAGTAGGGATGAATCTGTTCTGAAAATACCAAAGTATAATTTTTCCTGAAACAACTCAGCTTCTCGTGAGAAAAATTTACCCTCACGACTTTTTTCTTCAAACTATTACTATCGGAAACATTCTGAGTTCTCTACAACCGAAAATTCGCATTTGCTTTCAAATAACGATTTAATTACCGAAAGAAATCCAGAGTGTAATTTATGGCGACAGCATTCCTTTTTTCAAAACTGCACACAAAATTCTGACAGAGATTTTTGTTTCAGATCGATAAAGAGAATTGCACAAGAAAACCTTTTTCTGAACTCCACTTGTATTAAGAAAAACCAAAGAAAGATTTTGCGGAAAAAAAGCTATCTTAAAAAATTCCGACTGCAGAAGTAACGCATTAACATTATAAATTTTAAGGTATATTTAATAAATAATTTTGTTTCCAGAGGAAATATATTTTTTTAATCAAAATATTAATGAATGTTTTACTAGCAGACCAACTTTAATTATTCAAATTCCGATAATGGAATTCAAAATTAAGAGTACGACTCCCCATATGTTTTGTTTATATGAGGCAAAATTTAGAGCAGTTGATTTTAGACCCGCCATGTAAGATTTAATGGGCACGAGACGCGTACACACGCAGCGGATCTCCAGTAGAATCGGGGTTCGAATCTAAAATCTACCGACAACGAGTACAAGATATTATCACACTGTCCCCACGACAATAATTTCGAGTGATTTTGTGAAATATTAATGAAGACATTTAACCAAACGTTTCCAAACAAGTTTCTCAAAATTCACGATCCAAAAATCGGGCATTGAATAATTTAAACTGGCAATGAATTTCGAAATCGCAAAGTTGGCATAAAAGTTTTTAATTTCTCAACATACGTTTCAGGTATTTTAATTATTTCAACGCAAGCCTAAAACGCACATATAAAATTTTCTACTCTCGGGATTTTTTTGGAAGAAATTTTTCATTTTATACAATCAATAACGGGTATTAAACATCACACAAGACACTGACAAATATATTAAACTGCTAGGTTAAAATGATTACAAACTGAATTGGAAATTATTAGCATAGTATAAATATGAAAGTAATTTCTATAAAATATTCCTCTCAGATTTATATCATTTATTTTATCAGTGAGCCTAAAATTCACTTTGGATTTAACCCTGGATAGGTTGCGCCTCTGTAAGTTTAATCGTGGGTCGCCTGGTGCCTTACAGACACCACCCTGACTCAGAAACCAAGAAACCTAACTGGATGAGTTGAGGTAGAAATAGACGGCCCCACAGAGACAAACTGTTTTTTTAACTACGTTCAGCATCGAGATAAAATTAATTGATAGAAATAGCATTTATTTCAATAATGAATAATTCAGTACGTTTAAATCAAAACTTGTAACTCTATCCAGTTGTAAACTCAGAGACATCTATATTGTTTCATAAGAACGGAAAAGTTCTGAAAAAAATGTTAAGATAAAATCCCAAACTTCAAGTTCATAAGAAAGAATTCTTAAGAATGGTAATTTAAAAGTTTTCAATCCAACATAAGTATCCTAATCCTTAATAATTTTCATAAATTTCAAAGTTTTCATCATCGATAGGCTTGACACTATCAAATATTACTTTGTACATCAGTGTGATAATCTAAATAATAAATAAATGGGTTACACGAATTCATGGTAATTAAAGTAATAAAAATTTTTGTCAAAATAGGAAAGTTTGATCTTAACATAATATTATTGGGATGTTTCGAGGAAAACTTACTAAATATTAATAAAATTAGAACAAGGAAACAGAATAAAAGTAAAATGATGTTTACTTAAAGAGCAGTAAGGAAAAATAAACGCTCTGCACAACCTGAGTCTTATATTAGAAGCCTCATGTTTATACTAATTAAAAGAATTTACGCCGCACTAAAGCGTCAGAAAAATCAACTCATGAAAGTTACTTAATTAGATAAGAATCTGCCTTAGTTTTATGACATTTCATTAAGGAATTTGAAAGAATCTCATAAATGCTTCAGTATCGTAATTAAAGCTGGGGTTCCATCAAAGATGCAAATAAAGAATTTTTTCAAGCATCTCATCTGATTCTATGTTTATTTCATGAGACAAAATCTTATGAACAAACAAGAATGTGGAAACGTGACTTAGAAATAAGCTACCAGGCTTGTTTATTCGTATTTTTTGACTTCGAGAAATCTAGAATTCTTCCGTTCTTTCAACCATTCATAATTTACTCAAGCTTTATGAATGGTTCAAAGAATTTAATTTGATAGAGTTATAAATTTTACGGCCAAAACCTTATTAAAGTTTAATTATAATTAACGTAAATTTAGGAGAAAAATTAACAAAGAAATTCATTTGTATGAAGAACACACATTCAAAGAAAAACAATGAAATTAATTTGTAACATTGCGTACTTTGCAGAAAATTGAAACTTCTCTCTTAATATTGTGTATTACATTAGCATGCATGTGGGGTGTATGTTGCACACATCAGAATGCGCTGCTGGATAATTAAAAACAATTTATTTAATACAAACAACAAATTAAAAACGGTATGTCATCTCGAATAAAGATGTTAGGGTAAGCCTATGGACTCTGGAATACAGATGAAGAAAACATCATCCACCGGAGGAACCGAGTGTAAACAACCTGGAAAGAAAATGGCAAAAGAAGAAGAGTTCTCGGTTGAACGTCTTCATATACACCGCTGGCGGTAAATCCAAGTTGCCACAAGCTGGTTCACAATTACGACGGGCCAGACACGACAAATATCGGCAGCATGGTGGTCAGAGTTAAGGTCCGAACCTTTTGATTCGAATACGCTACATGCAAGCAGCATTTTGGTCAAAGATAATGTTTAAAAAAATTAATACATTTCAAATTTAAATTGTTTTGAAAAATTGCAAATAATATGCATAATTTTTATGAACATTTAAAATAAACGAAAAAATAATAATAAGGACTGAATTATGAATTAAAATATTATTGAATACCAGATTTCTGTTAAGAAAAAAATTAAAAAATAATACAATTCCTACGTAGGCAAAAAAAACAACAACAGATTTATATTTAATAGCGGTAATCCACACGGTCATCTACTCTAACAGAAAGATAAAACAATAATAAATAAACTGAAATTGGGATTTAAAGTGTTGTTTCAAGTTTATTAGGAATTGCAATTTTAATATAAGGGTTATATGTTTAGGAACTAATTAAAATTATTCATAAACCTGAGAAACTTGATAATGTAATCCCGACTTATCTATGAAGTTCAATAGTCGGAATTTGAAAAGGGTACGTTAAAAGCGTTCAGAAATTCCACATGATTTGAAATGAATAAAATAAATGCATTAAAATCTCTTTTATCTGATGACATAAAAACCAATCCCACTATAGGCGCCTATGGAGAGTGTTTAAAATACCAATATTTGGCGATATTTCCTTTTTTGGCGCGAAATTCTTTGTAAAGTTTTTATATTTCCAAGACCGTGAGATGCTCTCTGTTATAAGGATGTAAACGTTTTTACTTTGTAGTTTTTTTGTGTGTGACTTAAAGTAGAATGAATTCCTTCTTTAGTGTTGAATATGTATGCATTGTTAAAGCTAAACATGAAATAAGTATATAGAGTATAATTCTTTGCTAAATTAAATAATCTAATACGCATAAGTTAGAAAAATATTCAAATACATAAATACATACCAATGAGTTTAATATGAGAAAGAATTAAAGTTGAAAATAATTTTTATTAGTTGTTAATTGTAAATAAAGATGGAAGGCTTTCAAAATACGATGAAGAAAAAAATCAGTTTCGCGCCAATCGAAGCAAACCCGTAAACCCTAACGAACACAATGATCAACTTGGCGTGGTAAAAGACATTCAAATAGACGCCTATAGAGTGGTGTAGTTTATTTTAATTATTGTTCATCTTTCGGCAAATTAAGTCCTTTATTTTGTTAAGACACTTAAAAATTTTCTTTGTTGTAATTCTTTGCTTAAACTTGCACAAAATTGTTTTTCTTCTTTCTTTTGCATTTTTGAACTCTGGACAGCTAGCTTCCTTTTTTTAACTGTATACAACCCCATTGCAGACTACGACCTTTTTCCTTCCACTTTTACTGTGTATACTCCCCCTTTCCCTTGAGAAACGCACGTGCATCTTGAATCGCTGTAATTGCTTTTTGAACCCCCGTTAAGCTTGAAATTAAAAATTGTTTCTTGAGTCCTCCGCTCCTTTGTAGAAAAGGATCCGAATCTCCCACTTTACTACTGAGGTCAATTTCACTTCCTGCCATTTTGACTCGTTGACAATAAGCTTGTAACGGGCCACCCAAATTTTACTGTCCTGACGCGACAAATTGTCTGCCTGCACAAAGACCCTCGTTTTCGAACCCTGATATTGATTAATTACTCCTTGGAGGTGTCAGGGCAATACCTACTCTTTTTCTGAGAAACCTTGACCTCCAATCAGAAGAGTCATAGCTTCCCATATTGGCTATCTGCAAGTCTCTGGGGCGTGCACAAGGGGTTGCTGGTCCTGTTGGCGAGTTTCTGAGGATTGTTTGGCGTCTTGGCGCAACTAAATTAATTTTGGTTTCTATGCCTTGCCAATGGAAAAAGATGACCTTTTCTCTGGAAGAGAGCGATAAAAAAATGGCTTGGTACGGCATCTTATTTTGGTATAAGAAGAGGAGATGGCAAGTGGAGAGAGGACTTGTTTTTTGGAAGCAAACTTGTAGACGCAG
>BGPR01002066.1:0-17376 GCA_013235015.1 Araneus ventricosus
TTATTGATTAAAATTTATTTGCATAGACTGATGGTTGCGGGGGGGGGGGATTGGATATGATAGTAGGGGGTACGCGAAAACAAAAAGAATTATCAAGGTGTACTCGAGGGAGAAAAGTTTGGGAATCCCTGCTTTAGGGTATAAGACACCATAAAGACCGCCAGGGGATTAACTTGACTGTAACACGAATCTTGACAACTCTAATCTTGGATATAAATAAATATTCTTTAATTGTAGCACAAGAACGTGCAATTTGGGCGCTGGCTAGAGGGAGGTGTAGGGAGTATTTGCTCAAAATCTAAAAAGTAATCCCCAAAATCCAACAGTAAGTAACATAAGTAATAAATAAGCAAGTAAAATAAAATTCTGAAACAATAAAATAGTTCACTGTTTGGAAAAAAGAAGAGACAATGAAGCATAAATAATACCTTCCGCTAATGCTTTTACAATTTTTCCTTTAGGCTGATTCATATATTCGCCATGTTTAGGGTTGCCATAATTTCCAAGAATTGATACGGGACTTTTAAGTACTAAATAAACAAAACATGAAAAAAGTAGGTAAGTAATGGTTTATTTTACTCCGATAAAAAATTAATAAAGATTAAGCAATCTAATAAAAGGAACACGCAGAATAATGAAAAAGATGCAAGGCTAATCCTTTTTAACCCAGTCATATTTTAAAGTTGATTTTACTTTCTTAATTATGACATTTTCTTCCTTCACATGATTATGAAATTCGGAGCGAGTCATTTTAAAATTATATTGACAAATCAAAATTCCTTAATTGTCTCTACTGACAGTCTGCTTCTTTCGTTCGACCGTTGAACTGGCATTAGGGGAAATATTCTCTCCACATTTACATTATGGGCTTGAATAGCAAACACGCATTCGAATAGCTTTATTAGATTCACATAGAGAAGACGGAACAAATAATAACACGGGACTGATTAGTGAAATACGGTGACAATCCCGTATATACGAGACGTATGGCAACCCTAAGTATGATGCATATGAGAGGCTTTAGTGAAGGTTTCGCTAAATTTCCTTGTCGAAGGTTTCGCTGACAATCAATTAAATAGTTAATTTTCTATTAATTTAAAACTGTTCTTCCTCTGCGCATGCGCAGTTCAAGATCTTCTGCTGACGGGCGTAGAATGCTAACAATCTTAATATAAATAAAAGTCATTGTGGCTATTATGTATGTGGCTATGTTCCACATCTCCTCCTAAATCAATGGACTGTTTTCAACCAAATTTTGCACATTTATTATTTAAGACACGGGGAAGACACATATGAACTTTTCAAAGTCAAAAAGTTAATTAAACAACAGTTTCAGTTAATTAGAATTTAACCGAAACCGTTTTTCCACCGTAACTTCGGAGCAAATTGTCCGACAAAAAATATTTTTATACCATCTTAACCTTTAAAATTTTTCCTTTTCAATTATACCAATTTTATCTCCATGCAATGTTTCCTTTAAATTTTATGAATTTTTAAAAATTTTTAAAGGCATTGATTACTTGCAAACGATTTTGAAATAAGGCATTTTTATTGATACTTCGTTGCTAGGCAACGGTGAGACTTTGAACAAATTTCTTTTCATTTCTGTAAATATTTTACACAAGAAGTGAAAAATCACTGTCAACTTTAAAATGCCTAAAAGTTAATTAAATCTATAGTTAATTAAAATCTAAGCAAGATTTTGGGGTTTTCCGTGATATATTTCGAAAGTGTTATGTTGCCTACGTTTATCGTTTGGCATTTCAGTTTTATTTTTTTAATATAAATAAAAGTCATTGTGGGAATGTATGTATGTGGGTTGTGGGTATGTTCCACATCTCCTCCTAAACTACTGCAGCAATTTCAACTAAACATTGCACACTTATTATTTATGACAAGAGGAAGATTATTGTCAACTTTTCGAAGTTCGAAAGTTAATTAAACCGTCAGTTAATTAGAAATTAACCGAAACCGTTTTTCCGTATTACGTTCGGAGCAAATTATCCCCCCAAAATATTTTTATACCATCTTAAAGTTCTAAATTTTACCTTTTCAATGATACCAATTTTATATCTGTGAAAATTTTCCTTCAATTTTTATTAATTTTTCAAATTTTAATAAATTGTTAATTACGTGCTGACGATTTTGAAATAACGCAACTTTACAGCTGCTCCGTTGCTAGGCAACGGTTAGACTTTAAACTGATTTACATTTATTTCTGAAATATTTGCTTCTTTTTATAAATATATTTTATATACGAAGAGTCAACCGTCAACTTTTAAAAGCCTCAAATCTTATTAAAATTTCAGTTAATTGGAGAAAAAGCAAGATTTTGGCATTTTCCGTGATATTTTCCGAAAATGTGTATTATGTCACAAAAACTATTTTTACACATAATAAAATTTTAAAATTTAGCTTTTTATGACACAAGTTTCATTTCCGTTCAATTCGTTGCCCTCATTTTAATAATTTTTCAAAAATTAAATCTTAATATACATAAAAGCCATTGTGGCTATGTTCCACATGTCCTCCTAAACCATGTCAATGTCTATTTGTTCTAGATCCATGTAATGTCTATTTGTTTTTGTAATTGATTTTTTTCCACGTATAGCGTTCCGTTTTCGAGATAGGAACGCTTATTCCGTAATTTGCTGCCAGGTGGCACTGCCATTGGTCTCATAGCGTAGCCCTTAGCCACTTTACTATACCCAGACGCCACTTTTATGATTATAGCAGCAGTTGTTCTGGTGAAAGTAATTTAAGTGGGCACCCTGTATATATTTGGGGAAAACACGAATCACCTTCTCCAGTCACCTATCATTCACACCAGCTCCTTTATTTCTTATGATTTCTCTGAGAAAATATATTTTATACAATGATACAGTATAGCGGTACAGTGGTACAGAGTGTAAATACATACATAATCTATCTATAAAAAAAAATCAAAATTCTAATTTCGGTTTCCATAGGATTCTAAAAATCTTAACACAATTGTTTTAGGGATTTTTTGCTCGAATATCCTTTTACCATCGCGTCTAAGCTTTGCTTTGCTTAAAATAGCTGAATTTAACATTCAGTCAGTATTTAAAATATCAAACAGTACATATTTTATGAGAACACGATCTACTTTCACACGACTCGGATCAACTTTAGATAGATTCGTTACGAAAAACAAGTGATTCATTGTTTCATTTGTAACGACATTTAAAAATAGCTCGTTCAGTGTAAAATGCTTGATTTCCAACAACCTTGGAATCAAGTTTTTTAAGATTTCGACGTTCTCCTTTTTCAGTTTATTTTAAGTATTCAATTCACTAATCTATACCTTACATGGCATTTTTGCGTGAATGGATTGTTTTTGCAATTATAACTTCCTCGGTTCTAGCGTTGCCAGTCTGAGAGATTAAATATCAGTTTTTAAAATTTCGGCCATGTTGATTAACCCTTTAAAGGGCCATTTTTTCTAATAGTTTTATAGTAAAATGGCTTTGGGATTGAAATTCATTTTAAAAAAGAAATTCATTTAGCGTATTCGATTACATTAATTTCTTGCTAATTAATTATCAAGTCCACACACTTCGTTATAGTTTGAAAAAAGAAATTGGAACATCTAGGTTTTTATTTCACCGAAAAATTTGGCGAGAACTTATCACAAACTTAAAAAATGCATTTAAAAATGGAAGAAGTTGGTGGTAAGTATATTTACCACGAACTTATAAAGGATTAAAATGCTCCTATATATTAAAATAATATTAAATAAATAAAATTATTTACATTTGTTATTTACTTTCATGGATGTAAAAATGCCCTCTATAAAAGATTCCCTAGATTTTCTGAAAAACTATTTTTAAAAAATTGAAATATTTTCCCCAAATTTTTCGAATACTTATAAATATATTTATAACCGATTATTTATAGATACATTTATCGAAAGCTTATAGATATATTTATAACCTGACACGGATAAATTGCAGATCATGAAATGAATAACATAATGAGTGCAGAACACGTTTTCGATTTTTTTCAGATTAAGACTTTTATTTGCTTTAGCACCGAGTAAGAAAATATGAATATGAAGTAAGCTCCGTTATTCATCCTATGAATGCATTACTTAAGGGTCGCTGTGGCCTGTGACAAGGTCTCGGCTTCGAAGGGCGGAGGGTTCCAGGTTCGAAACCCGATTCCACCGAAGATCCGCCGTGTAAGTGGGACCAGTGCATGTTAAATCTGACTTCGTGGAACATCCTCTCACTGGTGTCGTGCGGAAGTTTCAAGAAGGGGGTGCCACCCGCGGCTCAAAACTACGAGACTCATCCCAAAATAGCCCTCGTGTTGCTTTGAAACGGGACGTTAATATTACTAAAGTAATCAAACTAATCCATTATTTAAGACCTGAAAAGAACGTTATCAGAATGTGTTCAGTATCGGGTTTCTATTTTTAGGGTATGTGAAACTTTTAGGAAAAATAATTTGTTTTTATTTTAAAAAAATGAAAATTAAATTTAATTTATTCTAAATTTCTTCAACTTATTTCATTTCTAAGATGCGTCAGTCATGTGAAAAAAATATAATACTTAAGAGATGAAAATCTCTGCTTCAAATACATAGAGCTTGCATTGAAAAATCATTAACTAGCCACACCTACAGGAATAATCATCTGTGATTATGATTCAATTATCAGTTTCAAAACTCTATTATTGGCTTGATTTGCCACGCCCAACAGATCGTTATCAGTATCACAAATAGGAACTCCACCCTGTCATCCATTCACGCTTCGGATTTGAATAAAAGGAGAATCATTGGATAATAGTATGTATACAATTTCAGTATTGGCTTTTCTCGAATTGATGCTCTTGACTCTTTGTATTAGAATACTGTACAATAGAGAGTGATTCGAGAAATTCATATCATTAATCAGAATCCCAAAAGTCCGTTATGTTTCCAAACAGAGGCCACATATAATTTTTATTAAGGAATTAGCGTCATTTAAAAAATATTTAACTTAAAATTCGAATAAAAAACTGAAATATTAAAGAGAAAGAATATTTTTTTCTCTTGTATTTTCGAAATTTTCAGATTTGAAAATTTCTGATTCATTAGGAACATTATAAAATGAGTAAAAACTATTTTACTGTCTGGTAAACTCACCGATTTTATCTAAAATTTCATTGCAGTTCCTATTATGTCCGTAACTGATGTTTAAAAATATAATAATTGACTATATTTTACTTCTTTTCTTAGATATTTAATTTTCCAATAGTCGAGAGTTGAAAGAATATTTTCGCCTCTTGTATATTATTTTAATTAGTTAATGAGTAAGTAAATAATGTCTTATGATAAACATTCAGATGTTGTATTCTACAAAGGCAATTCCTCGGGCATGTATTAGAGAATCCGTCGAATTCTAAGCATCGTCATTTGTATTGGCATATCAAATATTTTTCAAATGAATAAAAATGTCCAAATGTCTAATATTGGTTTTTATTAAATTAATTAATATTTAATATTATTATTTAATTGTTATTACTATTATATTTTTAACTTCATACTGTAGAAAGGTAGAAGTCAGCTCTACAATGACATTTACAGCAGAAGCCATTTTTAAAAAAACCATTCTCATTTTTCCAAAACTTTCTTCTTCTTGGATGACTTATTTCATGACACTGAAAAATAATAATACAAACTTCACAATATGTAACTCTAAAATTTTTGGTTTCATTTAATAGCCTAAAAGGAATCCCGTTGTGAATAATGAATATTAGAAATACGATCCATAAATAAGATCAATTCTGCTTTGTGGCATTTGAAAATAATAGAAATTTGCTTTCAGTGATTGAATATTTTGATTCTATTATAATCAAAATAATTAGTCGAATAGTGGTTAATTTTGTTGAAACCTGCAAGTGAAATACTGGGAGATATAAATTTAGAATAGACTATGTTTATTAATGTTGCTATTTAGAAGCTTTTTCTCAGACTGAAGAACCATTTAAATACGAACTGCTGTGTTCCATTTGACTATCTCTTTGCAAATTTCACCCCGAATTTCATAAATATTTTCTTTTCCAGTATATTTGTTTGAGGAAAAATCCTTTTATGAAGTTGAAATCTTCAAATCACATTTGGGTTCCCTTAAATGAGAAAAGCTTCCTAACTGTAGTTACCTGGAAAAACCTCACAATTAATATCAATAGTGACGACGATAATTATAATAATGATGAATACGACTCTATCGAATTTCACTTGACAGTCAGATATCAACAAAAATTTACAGGTCATATAATGCTGATAATTTTTTTAGTTGGCTAGATTTATGAGACAGTAATTTACCTCTTACACTATGATTTTATTTAACCTCCTATACAGATGACACCACTCCTTTGCGATATTTTTTATTATTTCAATGTATTTAAGATAGTAAAGGATACTTTATACATTTAAGCGAATCCAGGTGATTTTTGTATTTAGAATTAATTGTTACGTTGACTAATTACGGATTTAAATAGCAAAAATTCTGTAATTCGTTTCACGTGTCAGACACGTTGTTGTAGGTTAAAGGGGTACCAGATAACACGATAAGTATAACTGTCAATAATTAATTAACGTTAATGTATTGCTTGTTCGCCAATATCAAAACTGAACAGGGAGCAATACTTTATTTCTACAATAAGAATATCGTAAAATCTAATTTAAGATTGTACTTTCATATTTATAATTTTCCTTCCCCATCTTAGCACAGTATTCCAACTGTTTATTATATTAATATATTCATTCATAAATATCGACAATGTTTAAAAACAGAGATTTTTAGACATAAATAAAAGTAAATTTACAAAAATGGATTTTTAAGGAATGCATTAACGCGATGAGGTCAATAGAAACTCTGTTATGTTCTGACTCTTTACTGCAAGTCTGTCCAAAGTAAACCGAACTGTCCCCTCAAAGATCGTTCTGTCTCTTTCTATCCATATTTAAAAATAAAAATTTATTATTAATAATATTTTTTCTTCGCAGGAGAGTCAGCTGAAACGTTTGATTTTAGAACTTATAGTGATCCACCCGGAAGAGAACAATTTATTAAAATTCAAAAAAGATTGCAATGTTTTTAAGCTTTTGACACGGCGATACAATTACAAAATGTTTAACTCTTATGACAAATTATGCTAAAGTTTACAAAGAATTTTCATCAGAAAATACTTTGTAAGACTTAGTTTGACTTGCTGTGAAATATTAAGCGTAAAACATTTCATAATTTATCTCTACGTGACTATGTAAAGCGTGTAGTTTATCTTTGGTTTTTTCAGTACGGAGTTATAGTTTATTCAATAGAAACAGTTCCTGCAGAAGATAAGTAACCGAAATTTTTTAGCCACCATTTGCTCAACTTATTTTCCTTCTGACAAATGCTCAGCATTCAATACAACACTTTAATCTGAACACAATTATTGATTGTTCATAATTTGATTTTGCCCTGAGAATGTTTTCAACACAGTTTTGTAAATAAGTTTGAGACGTTCTAACATTTCATTTAACCTCCAGTACACATTCATATACCCAACTTGGTAATCTTTGCTATCTTCCATATTAGAGTGTCAGATCTCCGAGATATTAATCGCACGAAACATTACTGATGAGATGCATTGATAAAAACAATCAACGTCTATCGACGCCGTCAAAGTGAATATTACGCCCCATGATTGGCAAATACAAAAAAGATCGACTCCAATGACTACTTTCCTGATGTTCTATTTGCTCATTATCGATTCCTCGGATTCTCAATGCCATGCCGCAGTAATTTGTATTTGATGAATGTCTGGCAGACCTGATAATTCAGCCTGATAGCAGCAAACCATTCAATCAGGCGGAACGATTTTCATCCAAAGCGTTATATACAGCGAGCACGTGGACAACACAAAGGCTAATAGTATGTAATCTTCAACTGGAAAAAAAACACTACTGAAATACGCATAGGCAGACGTAGATTTATGTATAGATTGAAAAAAATAATCCCTTGGTTTTCTTTTAGCCTTAGGTGTTAACGATAGAATAAAAACAATACTGGCCGTCTTCCAAATCGCTCGCAGATTTGACTGACCTTAGCAATTGATAAAATCCAATAAATAAAATCAAGAAGAAACTAGATTTCAGATAAATCTTGGAAGTGACACCAAATTTATAATTTGAAGGACAATTGAAGTGATTTTTGATGCTATTAGCTTCTTATATAAAAAACTTTGTAGCCTCGAATTAACCCTCTGAGCGAACAATTATTTTTAACTTTTAGCTATCAGGTTAGAAAACTTAGCTTTTAAAGTAAATGAATCGATTTTTTTTTGTATTTAATTATATCTCTGAAATCTTAAGAATACTTTATACATGATTGTTTAAGAAAATATACATATAAATACGAGCTATCCGCTTTTGAACTGAACATGAAAAACGTAAAAAGACGTTTGCACTGCTCAGATGGTTAAATTTCAATCAATTTTTTCATAATTTTCAGCGCTGAATAGTTTTTGCTATAAATCTTTAAATAACTGTATAGTATTAATGTTCTGGTTTTTGTGAATAAAAGCACGAAAAAGAGCTATTCATTAACTCTAAATAAAAGAGATTAATGAAAAGATTTCATAATGCTTCTGGTACAAAGGAGCATGTTATTCTCGAATGCCATAGAGAAGTACAGATTAATGAATTTTGAAATGTACAGATTTACAACATATAAGGTTTCTTTTTTATATATGTCACCTTCTTAACAGCGATGGATGCGATTCCATTTTAAAAACCGTGAAAGCTACCAAGGAGTAAAGGTACAGCATAATTTAAAATAATTCAGAACATTAATTCCATCGCATACATAAGGGGAAAGTTTCAGAATTTGAACCACCTGGCCATTTTTTGATGGACAATGATAGAGAAGGGATTTTAATAAAAAAACAAGTAGCAGAATCTTTTATAGATTATTTATCCCCAAAACAATGTAAATAACCTTTTGTGAAATATACTTTAAAATAAGAAAGAAATACCTTAAAAAATTGTATCATTGTTCCAATAAAGGGAACTGGTTGCCCAGACTGAACCCTCAATTTCCCGAATAGAACCACCAACTTCTTTAAGCACAGCTAAGGCAAAAATATTTTGATTTTCAAATGCACACCAGCATTGCATGAACCCATCTATGACATTTTAAGGGCTGTGTCAGTTCTTTTTCCGTTATTTCCTCACATATGAAATAAATCTACGTAACCATATTTTTTATTCTTTTGGAACCAACATCTAATGTCTTTAATGTCCTCTTTTGCTTTTGTTTATTCCACTTCAAATTTGTGAGGGCTGCTGGTGATTATAACTGATTTCTGGGCTATTCCTGTAGTTCAAGATAATAGTTCCATTGATTCAAACAGTCCAGTTTAGCAACTGAAATTAACTTTTTATGAAATAACCTTAAAGTAGGAAAAAATAGCTTAAAATGTTGTGTCATCGATCCAATTAAGAATACTGGTTGCCCAGTTTGGACCACTGGTTTCCTAAACTAGACCACCAATTTCTTTAAATACAATTAAAGCAAAAATATTTGTCGATTCTCAAATTCACATCAGCACACAATTAAAGTGGGACATTTTATGAACTGTATCAGTTCTTTTTCTTCCTTTGTTTCCCCACATATGATGCAAAGCTACGTAACGTTAATCTTTGCTCTTTTCGAACCAGCATTTGATGCCTTAAATTCCCTTGCATTTATTTATTTCTAACTTATTGTCTTATTGTATTTGACTTATTATTGACTAGCGATTATGACTGCTTTCTCGGTTATTCCTCTAGTTCAAGATATTTAATTATTTGTCCCATTGATTTAAACAGTCCGATTTAGTTAACTGCTTGTGTTCCAATCTAAGCAACTTTTAGACAAAAACAAAAATATTCTCCTAACCTTAACTCTTAACTATTGTAATAAAATTATTATAATAAATTGCAGCAAAACAGGTTTCCTATTTGAGGATATGATAACATATTCTGCTGCATACATTAAAACAGCGTAAGGGTTTTATGTCTTCTGTTAAAATATTTCTTTAATGATATATAAATCAAAAAAACTTGTTCTCTGACTGAAACCACGGAACTCTTTCTCTTATAAATGATTTCAGGTACAACATTTACATCGCTATAACATAATTTTCCTATTTTAATGGCTAAATATTTAATAGAAGTGAAATTATGATACCAGTCACGTGATTTGAGCATTTCAGAAACTATTATTCAAAGAAAAACCATTTTAAGTCATCTTTAATTATCCATTTAATGATGCCAGTGTTATTACTGAGCTAAATTTTCTTCGAATTCCACAATGTTTTTTCATCTTTTCATTTCAGCTGTTCTCCCGTAATATTAATAGACCATAGACTATACTTGCAAAGTGGGGATATTAATAGACCATAGACTATACTTGCAAAGTGGGGAAATAAATTGGAGAAATCGGTTCAGTTGTTAAGGCTGAAAACCCTGTCAAAGTTTTATTTTGCGATATCCATCGGAATTGAAGAGCAATGGGGGGAGAGGCGACTATTAACGATGTATCTATGGATCCTGGGCTTTCATATTAAATAAAAATTGGAGAAATCGGTGCTGAGGTCGGTGCTGGGAGATTCTGTAGATGTTTTTCCCCACAGAGTTCCCATCCCACAGTGAAGTTGAGATTTCTCGCGAAAATGGAGGAAGTGGGTATGCGACGATTGATGGCTTATCTAGGGGTTGTGAGCTTTCATACCAAATAAAAATTGGCGAAATCCGCCCAATGTTTCAAGGCTGGAGGACTCGTTCTTTGATTTTGGATGGTCATAAATTATTGGAACCGTTTCAAAAATTAATTTTAAAAAACCTATAATGTAGCAAATTCGTTTCTTAAACGACAGAGTATCTCCAAAAGCTTTTTTTCATATAGGTAACGCGCCGTTATGGCGCACTAAGTCTGCGCAATCCAAAGCCAGTGTCAAAATGGATATCGTGCAGCAGAAGGTTCGAATGTAAGGAGTGAATGTCTCCCTCACCGATGCACATTTCCTGTTCCCTTTAATTTTTCATACCAACGCTTGATGAAGTTCCTACTTGGAGGCTAACAATTTCAATACTCAAACCCAGAGGTTCCCAACCTGTGTCACGCGTACCCCCAGGGCTAGTTGGGGGTACGCGTACTCAAATTCGATAATGGCTGTCACAAGAAAACATAAGGGATTAAAAATGTTACGGAATTTTATTTCTCCAAAAAGTTGAAAGTTGTGCAAGTCCTAAACCTACCCTCAAAATAAGGAAAAAAGAAAGCAAATTGAAGTATAATTTTTAGCTATCCTTATAAGTTAATGCGAAATTATTGCAGTACTGGTTTCGTTTGCTTTGGCATTGAAATTATACTATTGTAAAAATGGAATAAAACGTAAAATCAAAAATAAGTCCTGCAAATGTTATAAATTCCAGTCGTGTCGATGTCAAGCTAACCTTAACATTATTGATAAAAATTTCTTTGTATAGACGGATGGATGGGGTGATATGACAGTAGGGGGTATGCGAAAATAAAAACAATACTCAAGGGGTACGAAAGGGAAAAAAGTTTGGGAACCCCTGCCCTAACCGAATAATTCTTTGAACTGTTACAATTGATTGGCTTTCGTGGAACCAGAAGCATGCCTTCTGCTGCGCGGTAGCCATTTTGACCCTTACGCTGACTCAGTGCACCGTAACTGCTCGTTACCTATCTGAAAAAAAACTTTTTAAGCTACTCTCTAATTTTTATAAAAACGAGTTTGTTACATTATAGGTTTTTTTTTTTAATTTTTGAAATGGGTCCAATAATTTAATACCAACCTTTATATAGATTTTTAGTTATAGTTTATTATTTTCCCTTGATCGAATGTCATCAAGTATTCGAATTAATGCAATAACTAAAAATATGTGCAACATTATACTTGGACTTTAGTGATTTGTTTCTGAGCACGCAAATAAATACAAAATTCTTTTTGTAAGTATAGCTCATTTTAATTTCATAGCATTGTGAAGTAAATAGAGTTTATGCTTAGACAGATAATTTTTCTTTTTGGTGGTTTGTTTATCTGAAATTTGATACAGATCCATTACTGTTCAGTAAGGATCGCTCGCAGATTTCATCCATCTAATTCATAATGTTTTTGAGTCACTGAGTTCAATTACACTGGTGGGGATATAGGCATAATTCCGAAGTCCTTTTGTTTTCGGAATCAGGAATGTATGTGTAAAACTTCGAAATTCGTCAAAATCTTAAAATCGAATTTTTGGACAATATAATACTTTCTCTGTGTATATTCCTATACGAGAAATTAAAAATGAAAGAATGAAGAATTAAAGAAATAAGAATTAAATATGATTGATCTTTCAGTTTCCTCGAATGGGCTAAATCAAGTTGAAAACATTCCCATTTCTGCATTGGTTTCAATTAGAAGCTGTTTTGAAACTTAATATTATAAGGCTCAGGTATATGCAAATACCTGACGGTTAACCTGACATCTGAATCCGAACCTTTTCAAGATTAGGAAAGTCCTAATCAAAAAGTTGTTCAGTAAAGATTATCATGTTGTATTGAAAGTATGTCGAAAATATCCATAAGAATAATACGATTTACTTAGATATTATTTGTCAAATTTTATAAGCGCTAAAATAAATTAATACGGATTTTGCTTTTTTAAAGTAGCCAAGACAAAACAAGACATTGTTCTTTCTGAATAAGGAAAAAAAACAGAATATTCTCTCCATGAACAAATATTTTGAAACTCAACAAATTACCTTCATTGTCTCCCCAAATTCAATCTATTGTTTTTGATTTATGATTCCTACACCCAAACAACATGGGGAAGATGCACCAACCAGAGACCTAGTGACCTTCCTCAGAATTCTCTGTCTAAGCTTTCACGCACTACAGAACTACAATTATAACCAAAACGACCACACAACCAATATTTTTTCAGGCCACGGCATTTTTAACTTATTTCTATTATTTAACCCAACAGCAAAACAATAATTACCACCACTTTACACGCACTTAAAGCACATTTAAAATTGTTTCTTTGTTGCCATACAGCATTCTGGTAAAGATCGCTGATGTGCAGAGCTTCATCTGTGAGCAGAAGAAGCAAAAACTTCCCGTCGTGTTTTAACCTTGGGAAGACATCGAAAGGAAATCATCTCAGCTTTGTGCCCTGAATGTAGGGCAAAAGCTTCAGGTCGACATTGATTGCAGGGAAATTACACCTACGGGCTTTTTTGGCATGTCGGTATCGTCGGCTGGTTGGGCAATTTCTCAAGAAACAGGTGGGGTTCCTGCCAGAGGTACTGGGTGCCGAAGTGTTAAGTGGGCTTACGAATTTCGAAGGGGTGATGGATTTAATGAAGCCCTGCGTGTCAACGGTCTCTGATGAAACCAGAAATCTTTAGCAAAGAATTTCGAAAGATGATTATATGGGTAAAGTAACAACGACGTTATCTTCTTTTTATTAAGGTGATACTTTGATAAGCAAACCGGTATGTTCTTGGGAAGTGAGAGGAAGTAGGGTTGTTAGTAAGAAATTAAGGGGTTTGTTTTCCTCAAAGGAGTATTGAAGCATCGTACAAGAAGATATTTCTGATAATGATTAATGGATGTCGTCCTTCTTTGATGTATCAGTCTTAAAGATCCTTCCTGGTCTTTGACAGCTTCATAAAAGAGAAGGATTTGCTGGGTGTGTCGTTTTTCCATCGTTCATAATATCAGTTCATTTAAAAGATAGATTTTCCCTGTTTCTCAATGCATCCACCATTATTTTTAAGGATACCTGTCTATGAAATATCAATTACTCGGAAAGAAGTTTCTGTTTTTACTCTTATGTAAAATAGTTTCCTGTGGAAAATCCTATCGGATGATGCGTCCTATTGTTTTATTTCGACAGTATCACTACAATAGTGCTTTAAAGAATTACGGCATCAATATTGTTAATAAATTAATAATTTCCAACCTTTCATTCACCTTAATAGGCTTTTTCTACAGGGTGATTCGAGAAAACGTGGCCAAATTTTAAGGGTAGGTCAGATATACGATAAACATCCAAAATCACATAAGAACAACCTTCATCTGGAGGCAGCAGATGACATTTAAAATGATCCAGCGCTGGTTTAGGGCATTTTATGAAAATTGCAAATTTTTTCGAATATCTCCTCGAACTTCGACCATATAAATAATAGGTTCTAACTCGCAATTTGCATTGAAGATTCGGTCACGAGGGCATTTCGGGAACCTCCTAGAAATTGATGAAGTCGAAAAGGGATTTTGGCTCACCCCGCTTTACAGAAAGCTAATAATGGTTTGTAACTTTCTTCAATTCTTTTGTGTGATGTGCGAAATATATACGCACCTTATCGTAAAAATAGCACGAATATTCTAGAAGATATAAAGATTTCTTTAAAAAAATCCTAAATTTTTCCGCATGTGTTTTGCTTATAACTTGCAGAGTTTTCGACCAAATTGTATGAAACTTACAGAATTCTCGGTAGTATTTTAGAGAAGCATTGTATATTAAAGTTTGAAATAAATACCTTGATATTAGAGAAAATATGAGAATTTGAATTAAATAATTTTTTACTGCGCATGGGCCAAACTTAGTGCAATTTTTCTTTCATAACTTCCAAGACAGGTATATAAGGCAAATTATATAAAACTATCAGTTAAATACCGTTAAGATTCTAAAAGATATCGGTATTTTGGCCAGCGCTGTATTATTTCAAATGCCATCTTCTGCCCTCAGATGGCGTTTGCTTAACCATGTCCTTATATGATTTTGGATGCTTATCGTATGCCTGATCTACCCTCAAAGTATGGCCACGATTTTTTAATCACCCTGTGTAAGCAATAACCTTTCTTTTGTGAATAGAATTACTATTCTATTGAAGCGATCAGATTTTCTGAACTTCACAACACTGGACGGTCTAGATATTGGTGTGGGACATTTATACCGGTATAATAAACTAAAATCGGGACATCTCATCAATTTCATTTAAGGGTAGGGGTTTAATTAAGGGTTTGCATTCATTTTTAAGGCTACATTCACGTCATAGTCAGTACATTTATATCTACATATAAAGTACTTTATTTATTATGTCTTACATTGTTGTTAAAATAATTGTGAATATCTCGAACAATCAATATGTGATATTTGTTTATAAACTATTATATATTTAAATTTAAAATAAGGTTATATAAACATACCGTTCGATATTTTAAGGGCACATCAATGAAGAATACATCAATGCAACCATCGAAAAGAGGTCCATCATCTAAAAAAATAGAAAGCACCTTTGCAACTTCCTGAAGAAAGAGTGACAAAAAGAGCGCGATGTGCAAGTAAAAAGGTACAAAAAAAAGAACTGGAACTATTCGTAAAGAATGCTTCTGTAAAGGTTTATTTGTTTTAATACGTCAACTCTCTAATGTTCATTTGATTTTAAACTATCCTTACTTAAAGATCATTACACTTTTAAAAACCATTTTTTAGTCCAGCTTATTGTACCTTTACTAAGGATTTATACCATATCAAAGAATAAGGATTTACTCCAATAATTGCGAGGTTCTATTTCGTTTTTTATAACCTCTGCACTCGGGGTAAAATCGGGCACTCCAAGTGGCGTAAGGTTGCGACAGTCAGTATTGATGATTCTTCCGATTAAGACAATAAAAACGCATCAGACGTTGATAGTTTATATTTTAATGATGTATTTTCTAATTTAAATAAAGAAGAAGGGTTAATATCTAATGTAAACACTGTCTTAGCTGTGCCCACGAAAGCTTCAGTGGTGCAGAGGAAGAAGGCAACTGCTTTACATGTGAATTTTGTAACTAATATTCTTAAATTGTCATATAAAATAATAACTATTACAACTTTTCTATTGAAAATCGAGTTTTCATAATATCTCATAACGTTAACATGTGTACCCTGTTTTACCCCACTAGTAGGTAAAACCTGGTAGTTTGACTTTTTTATATGAAAAAGTAATGTAACTGTGACTTTTCTGGAAAGATATATTGTACTCCGAGAAACAATGATTATTTTAATAAAATTTGACAGGCTGTCTGTCGAATATTTTAGCTCCAGCAGGTCTTCGAACCTTAGTTACCCGATTTTACCCCACTTCCCCCTAAGTATTTGTGTAAGTACAGTTTTTCTTTATACCACACAAAATGGATGATGGGCTTTTCTAATTCGGAATGAATATGTCACTCAGAGCTAAACCAAAATTCTTGATTTAATTTAAAATACTACTAGCTGTTTGATCTAATTTTATTTTTTTCATAGTGCAGTAAAATCATTTGACAACATTGCTTTTCTGACTTGGCAGGCTCGAAAATTTTCCTGCTTTTTCTAGTCCTTCCCACTTGCACTTGTAGCGTTGGCGCAGTCTCAAAACATTTTTGGCCAGTTGTTTCTTCAACATTTTTATTAAATGATCCAGAGAATATTGTAGTGTTCTTTGTCTATTCTTATTGTCAGGAGAAAGCCTGTAAAGGATTAAGTGTTTTGGTTTTATATAAATATGGTTTGACATTCGTCACTACATTGAAACTTTTATGACCTCAGCCCCACCGACCCGAATCCTGGATTAGCCACTGGTTCAATCAAGCAGCTTTTGGGCAAAACAAAAATATCACCCCCCCCTAACGTAACTCAGGAAACTATTGTAATAAAATTGTATAATAAATTACAACCAAACGGGTTTCCTATTTGGGGATATAATAACATATTCTGCTGCATACATTAAAACAGCATAAGGTTTTATGTCTTCTGTTAAATATTTCTTTAATATTATGAAATCTAAACACTTGTTCTCTCTGACTGAAACCGGGCTCTTTCTCTTATAAATAATTTCGAGGCACAAACATTTACATCGCTATAACATAATTTTACCTATTTTAAGGCTAAATATTAAATAATAAATTGAAGTTATGATACCGGTCTTGTGATTTGAGCATTTCAGAAGGCACTATTATACAAAACTGTTGTCTATGATCTTTAGTATCACAACTATAAGTAATAAAATTATTATAATAAATTCTAGTAAAACAAGTTTCGTCTGAGCATATAATAACATGACTGCTATTGTAAAACAACGTGAGGGTTTGTGTCTTTTATTAAAATATACAGTGTGATACTGAAAAATCTGAATACTTGTTCTCTGGCTGAAACCAGGAGCTCTTTTCTCTTATAAAATGATTTCAGGCATTTATATCGCTATAACATAATTTGCCTATTTATTGGCTAAAATATTTAATAAATGAAATTATGATACGGTCTGTGGTTGAGCATTTAGAAACTATTATTCAAAAGAAAA
>BGPR01002066.1:20323-63900 GCA_013235015.1 Araneus ventricosus
AGGAGTTACTTAATTATTCTTTGCCGTGGGCTGGTGGTAGGTCACGGTTTTGAAGGAGGACTCCAAGTTCGGATCAATTCACGAGTGATGCTGGTGCACGTTAATCCACTGGGGCCACTGCTCATTGTTTCGGTCCGTCCCCAAATAGCCCTCGTGTTGCTGCAAAAGGAACCAAATATAACTAAACCTAACCTAACTAATAAATTTCAAGATATTGCATGTACTGTACAGTTTTAACTTTACAAGCACAAGTTGGATCGTTACTAGTTCTACAAAAGAATGTGAAAATGAACAGTTTTAGAAGTAAAATTCTGAGCAAACCTTTTTTGAGTAACAGCAAAACGAAGAAATAGTAAGAAACTGGACAGGTAGAAGATAACCAGAAGCTATTGAGGACAGGAAGAAAGTTCAAGTCCTTTCAGCTTGATCTGGCATTCTTGTCGAATTTAACAGGTTTTGGAGGGAAGCATCAAGTTAACAGGGTTAAAACCTGGAATTTCTTTCAAAGCTGAAGTCGTGATACGAAATCTTGGACAATGAAAAGGATCGAATATTTGTTTCTTTTCACTTGCAAATCATTGACAGAACGCCGCTCTACTGCCTGATGCCATTACAAACTGAACCGTTGAATGGACATGGCACCAATCAAAAAACAAAAAACAAAAAACAAATAAAACCTTTAACATTAGTTTTAAGTACGATCAACGGGATTTGAAGAAAGTATAGAAAGAAATAATTTTAAGATTCAGTAAATAAAACCAGTTACTTAGATTCTTCAAAAGTATTTTTTTTCGTCCCCGATATAAGCAATCTTTTATCACAGAATTTTAAGAATAATTTAATGAGTATAATATAACAGAAATTTAGTTAAAAATAATTGTTTCTAGTACCGAGGGGAATACAGTACAAATGTGTACTAGCAGATGTCATCAAATGTTTTGTACTGGGGGGGGGGGCTGCAGCCCGATAGCCCCTCCCCTCGATTCGCCACTGATTGGAACACAAGCAGTTAACTAAATTGGACTGTTTAAATCAATGGGACAAATAATCAAATATCTTGAACTAGAGGGATAACCGAGAAAGCAGCTATAATCACTCGTCAATAATAAGTCAAATACAATAAGACAAACAATACGGCAACACACCCCTGTCGTTGTGATCAAGCACACAGGCAGGACGATGGTGTGCCCTGTGAAACCTAATACAGTAAGACAATAAGTCAGAGATAAATAAATGCAAGGGAATTTAAGGCATCAAATGTTGGTTCGAAAAGAACAAAGATTAAGGTTACGTAGCTCTGAATCATATGTGGGGAAACAAAGGAAAAAAAAGAACTGATACAGTGCATAAAATGTCACACTTGAATTGTGTGCGCTGTGAATTTCAGAATCGACAGATATTTTTACTTTAATTGTATTTAAAGAAAATTGGTGGTCTAGTTTGGGAAACCAGTGGTCCAAACTGGGCAGCCAGTATTCTTAATTGGATCGATGACATAATTTTTTAAGCTATTTTTTTCTTACTTTAATGTTATTTCATAAAAAGTTAATTTCAGTTGCCTAAACTGGAATGTTTAAATCAATGGGACTATTATCTTGAACTACAGGAATAGCCCAGAAATCAGTTATAATCACCAGTAGCCCTCACAAATTTGAAGTGGAATAGAAAAAAAAAGCAAAAAAGGACATTAAAGACATTAGATGTTGGTTCAAAAAGAATAAAAACTAAGGTTACGTAGATTTATTTCATATGTGAGGAAACAACGGAAAATAATTGACACAGTGCATAAAATGTCATAGATGGGTTCATGCAATGCTGATGTACATTTGAGAATCAAAATATTTTGCCTTAACTGTGCTTAAAGAAATTGGTATTCCGATTCGGGAAACGAGTGGTTCAGTCTTAGAAACCAATTTCCTTTATTGGACAGATGATACAATTTTTTAAGCTATTTCTCTCTTATTTTAAAGTATATTTCACAAAAGGTTATTTACATTGTTTTGGAGATAAATAATCTATCAAAGATTCTGCTACTTGTTTCTTATTAAAATCCCTTCTCTATCATTGTCCATCAAAAAATGTCCAGGTGTTTCAAATTCGGCAACATTCCCCCTATGTATGCGATAGAATTAATGTTCTGAATTATTTCAAATTATGCTGTATCTTTACACCTTGGTAGTTTTCACGGTTTTTAAAAGGGAATCGCATCCATCCCTATTAAGAATAACATATATGAAAAAGAAACCTTAAATGTTGTAAATCTGTACATTTCAAAATTCCTTAATCTGTACTTCTATATGGCATTCGAGAATAGCATGCTCCTTTGCACCAGAAGCATTTTGAGTTAATTAGAGTTAATGAATAGCTCTTTTTCGTGTTTTTATTCATAAACTAGAACATTAATACTATACAGTTATTTTAATACTTGTGGCAAAAACTATTCAGTGCTGAAAATGCTGAAAAAAATTGATTGAAATTTAATTCGAGGCTACAAAGTTTTTTTTATATAAGAAGCTAATAGCATCAAAAATCACTTCAATTGTCCTTCAAATTATAAATTTGGTGTCACTTCCAAGATTTATCTGAAATCTAGTTTCTTCTTGATTTTATTTATTGGATTTTATCAATTGCTAAGGTCAGTCAAATCTGCGAGCAATTTGGAAGACGGCCAGTATTGTTTTTATTCTATCGTTAACACCTAAGGCTAAAAGAAAACCAAGGGATTATTTTTTTCAATCTATACATAAATCTACGTCTGCCTATGCGTATTTCAGTAGTGTTTTTTTTCCAGTTGAAGATTACATACTATTAGCCTCTGTGTTGTCCACGTGCTCGCTGTAAATAACGCTTTGGATGAAAATCGTTCCGCCTGATTGAATGGTTTGCTGCTATCAGGCTAAATTATCAGGTCTGCCAGACATTCATCAAATACAAATTACTGCGGCATGGCATTGAGAATCCGAGGAATCGATAATGAGCAAATAGAACATCAGGAAGGTAGTCATGGAGTCGATCTTTTTTGTATTTGCCAATCATGGGGCGTAATATTCACTTTGACGGCGTCGATAGACGTTGATTGTTTTTATCAATGCATCTCATCAGTAATGTTTCGTGCGATTAATATCTCGGAGATCTGACACTGTAATATGGAGGATAGCAAAGATCACCAATTTGGGTATATGAATGTGTACTGGAGGTTAAATGAAATGTTAGAACGTCTCAAACTTGTTTACAAAACTGTGTTGAAAACATTCTCAGGGCAAAATCAAATTATGAACAATCAATAATTGTGTTGAGATTAAAGTGTTGTATTGAATGCTGAGCATTTGTCAGAAGGAAAATAAGTTGAGCAAATAATGGCTAAAAAATTTCGGTTACTTATCTTCTGCAGGAACTGTTTCTATTGAATAAACTATAACTCCGTACTGAAAAAACCAAAGATAAACTACACTCTTTACATAGTCACGTAGAGATAAATTATGAAATGTTTTACGCTTAATATTTCACAGCAAGTCAAACTAAGTCTTACAAAGTATTTTCTGATGAAAATTCTTTGTAAACTTTAGCATAATTTGTCATAAGAGTTAAACATTTTGTAATTGTATCGCTGTGTCAAAAGCTTAAAAACATTGTAATCTTTTTTGAATTTTAATAAATTGTTATCTTCCAGGTGGATCACTAAAAGTTCTAAAACCAAACGTTTCAGCTGACTCTCCTGCGAAGAAAAATTATTGATAATAATAAATTTTTATTTTTAAATATGGATAGAAAGCGACAGAACGATCTTTGAGGCGACAGTTCGGTTTACATTGGACAGACTTGAAGTAAAGAGTCAGAACATAACAGAGTTTCTATTGGTCTCATGACGTTAATGCATTCCTTAAAAACCCATTTCTGTAAATTGACTTTTATTTATGTCTAAAAATCTCTGTTTTTAAACATTGTCAATATTTATGAATGAATATATTAATATAATAAACAGTTGGAATAAAGTGCTAAGCTGGGAAAGGAAAATTATAAATATGAAAGTACACTCTAAAATTAAGATATTCTTATTGTAGAAATAAGTATTGCTTCCTGTTCAGTTTTGATACTGGCGAACAAACAATACATTAACGTTAATTAATTATTGACAGTTATACTTATCGCGTTATCTAGTATCTCTTTAACACCCTAACCTACAACAACGTGTCTGACACGTGCATCGAATTAGAGAATTTTTGCTATTTAAATCCGCAATTAAGTCAACGTAACAATTAATTTTAAATACAAAAATCACCTGGACTCGCTTAAATGTATCAAGTATCCTTTACCATCTTAAATACATTGAAATAATAAAAAATATCGCAAAGGAGTGGTGTCATCTAAATAGGAGGTTAAATAAAATCGTAGTGTTAATAATTGTCTCATAAATCTATCCAACTAAAAAAAAATATCAACTAATTATATAACCTGTAAATTTTTGTTGATATCTGAATGTCAAGTGAAATTCGATAGACTCGTATTCATCATTATTATACTTATCGTCGTCGCTATTGATATTAATTGTGAGGTTTTTTCAGATAATTACAGTTAAGAAGCTTTTCTCATTTCTGGTAAGCCAAATGCGACATAAGGATTTAAAATTTAATAAAAGGATTTTTCCGCAAACAAATATGCTGGAAGAGAGAATATTTATTAAATTCAGGGTGAAATTTGCAAAGAAATAGTCCAAATGGAACACAGCAATTCGTATTTAAATGGTTCTTCAATTAGCTTCTAAATAGCAACATTAATAAACATTGCCTATTTTAAATTTATAACTCCCAATATTTGATTTGCAGGTATCAACAAAACTAACCACTATTCGATTAATTATTTTAATTATAATCGAACCAAAATATTCAGTCACTGAAAGCAAATTTCTATTACTTTCAAATACCACAAAGCAGAATTGATCTTATTTATGGATCATATTTCTAATATTCATTATTCACAACAGGATTCCTTTTAGGCTATTAAATGAAACCAAAAATTTTAGAGTTACATATTGTGAAGTTTGTATTATTATTTTTCAGTGTCATGAAATAAGTCGTCCAAGAAGAAAAAAGTGTTTTAGAAAAATGAGAATGCTTTTTTAAAAAATGGCTTCTGCTGTAAATGTCATTGTAGAGCTGACTTCTGCATTTTTAAAGTATGAAATTGAAAATATAATAGTAATAACAATTAAATAATAATATTAAATATTAATTAATTTAATAAAAACTAATATTAGACGTTTGGATATTCTTATTGATTTAAAAAAGTATTTGATATGCCAATACGAATGACGATGTTGAATTCGACGGATTCTCTAATACATGTCCGAAGAATTTTCTTTGTAGAATACAACATCTGAATGTTTATCATAAGACATTATTTACTCACTCATTAACTAATTAAAATAATATACAATAGGCGAAAATATTCTTTCAACTCTCGACTACTAGAAAATTAAATATCTAAGAAAAGAAGTAAAATATAGTTAATTATTATATTTTTTAACATCAGTTACGGACATAATAGGAACTGCAATGAAATTTTAGTGCTTAGATAATATCGGTGAGTTTACCAGATAGTAAAATAGTTTTTACTCATTTTATAATGTCTCTAATGAATCAGAAATTTTCAAATCTGAAAATTTCGAAAATACAAGAGAAAAAAATATTCTTTCTCTTTAATATTTCAGTTTTTTATTCGAATTTCAAGTTAACATTTTTTAAATAACGCTAATTCCTTAATAAAAAATGATATTTGGCCTTTATTTGGAAGCATAACGAACTTTTGCGATTCTAATCAATGATAGGAATTTCTCGAATCGCTCGCTATTGTACAGTATTCTAATAGAAAGAGTCAAAAGCATCAATTCGAGAAAAATCAATACTGAAATTGTATGCATATTATTATCCAATGATTCTCCTCTTATTGAAATCCGAAGCGTGAATGGATGACAGGGTGGAGTTCCTATTTGTGATACTGATAACGATCTGTTGGGCGTGGCAGATCAAGCCAATAATAGAGTTTTGAAACTGATAATTGAATCATAATCACAGATGATTATTCCTGTAGGTGTGGCTAATCAATGATTTTTCAATGCAAGTACAATGTATTTGAAGCAGAGATTTTCATCTCTTATGTATTATATTTCTTTCACATGACTGATGCATATTGGAAATGAAAGAAGGTGAAGAAATTTAGAATAAATTAAATTTAAATTTTATTTTTTAAAAATAAACTTTAAACAAATTATTTTTCCTAAAAGTTTCAGATACCCTAAAAATAGAAACCCGATACTGAACGCATTCTGGTAACGTCCTTTTCAGGTCTTAAATAATGGATTAGTTTGTTTACTTTACTAACATTAACGTCCCGTTTCAAACCAACACGAGGGCTATTTTGGGAGGAGTCTCGTAATTTTGAGCCGCAGGTGGCACGCCCTTCTTCAAACTTCCGCACTACATCAGTGAGAGGATGTTCCACGAAGTCAGATTTAACATGCACTGGTCCCAGATACACGGCGGATCTCCGGTGGAATCGGGTTTCGAACCTCGAACCCTCCACCCTTCGAAGCCGAGACCTTAGGCTATCGCGACCCTTAAGTAATGTATTCATCGGATGAAAAACGGAGCTTGCTTCATATTCACATTTTCTTACTCAGTGCTAAAGCAAATAAAAGTCTTAACCTGAAAAAAAATCGAAAACTTGTTCTGCAATCATTATGTTATTCATTTCATAATCTGCATTTTATCCTTTCTCAGGTTATAAATATATCTAAAAGTATTCGATAAATGTATCTATAAGTAATCGGTTATAAATATATTTATAAGTATTCGAAAAATATGGGGGAAATATTTCAATTTTTTAAAAATAGTTTTTCAGAAAATCTTGTGAATCTTTTATAGAGGGCATTTTTACCTTCCATGAAAGTAAATAACAAATGTAAATAATTTTATTTATTCAATATTATTTTAAAATCTAGGAGCATTTTAATCCTCTATAAGGCCGTTGTAAGTATACTTACCACCAACTTCTTCCATTTTTAAATGCATTTTTTAAGTTTGTCTTAAGTTTTCGCCAAATTTTTCGGTGAAATAAAAACCCAGATGCTCCAATTTCCTTTTTCAAACCATAAAGAAGTGTCTGGACTTGATAATTAATTATTAATTAGCAAAATTATTTAATAAAAAAATTAATGCTCATCGAATAAGCTAAATGAATTTCTTTTCTTAAATGAATCTCAATCCCAAAGCCATTTTACTATAACACTATTAGAAAAAATGGCCCCTTAACTAACGAGGCTGAAATTTTAAAAACTGATATTTAGGGTAGACCGAGGCTAGTTGTTCAGATTTTTCTTCTAAGAATTTTTAAAAAATTAGAATTCAACATTTTAAATTTTTTTTAATGCAAACACTATCAGTGTACCTTCAGGAAGAATTCACCATAATAACATTTGAAAATATTAACTATTAATATTAATTTAAAAGCTGAAACTGATACCAAGTCGCGTGTCCCAACCTGCCCCGACTACGGGGTATGTTGGGCCACATCACGGGGTAAGTTGGGCTACATCACTTATTTAATATTCTGGTAAGGTAGAATTGAAGAAACATAAAAGAGTTATCACATTTTACTTTTCATTTCTTTCGAACAATAACACAAGATAGCCTAAAGGAAAATCTCTTTCATACACCTTTACTTGATGAAGCCATAAAATTATAAAATTGTAAAATTATGTGAAGAAAAAAAAAACCAAGAAATTGAAACTACAAAATTAATAAGTTTTATGTTAAAAACAGAATTAAATGACTTCATCGTTACAATTGTCATCATTACAATAATACAAACATAAAATACTGTTTCGCCAATATTACTAAAACAGCAACTTTCATTGTTTCAGAAGAAGCATTCCCTCTATCCGTTTTCTAACATAATGGCGAACCATCTTAGCAGGTAGTCGTACAAGAGAAACACAGTAGCATGATGTGATTATCACAAAAAATTCTTGCATATTTTTATATTTAAGGCAGATAAATAATAATATTAATATAATAATAATATAAATAATAATAATTTAAATAACACAGTTATGTTATTCTCCAAATTGTAGGTTATATATACAAATCTGAAGCATATTTACTCAACAAAAACCGAGATACAATTTTTAAATTCATCGTAAAATAATAACAGCTCATTCTGTTGTGCAATTATAATTGAGATGGAAACAGCTTAGATTGTCTTAACAATTATCTTGCATTTTAAATTTGGTGCATATCCCATAAATTCAGATATATTTGTATATCGTACATCATTAAAAACTGTATAGCAGCGTCATTTTATTTTAAAGCAACATTGAATCATAATAGTTATTCATAATAGACATGCCATATATTAATCAATTACAATCAAAATTGCAATTCCATCTCAAAATAAAAAGAAAATTTTAAAATCTTTAAAAATATTAATAAAACTGAACTTTAAATTCTATAATGCATTTCAATTTAAAATATTTTAGCATAATTATTGTCTTTTGACAACAAAGGAATGTTAGATATGATTTCAATTCGCAAATTTTGACCATCATCAATACTTTCTTCCTTTGAATATGGAAGAAATTAAAAAAAGAATAATTATACATGAAACTGAGAGAACAGTTCCATAAATCAATTCATTTCGGGACTTCATTCGTTACAATTAGGCTTCGGAGATACTATGTGGCACGTTCGCTCGACATTTCCACAGGGTCAACATTCTACGGGACAAGTTGGGCAATCGGCCCAACATGCCCCATGCGAAGTGGCCCAACTTACCCCATGTCGCCATTTTTGTTTCCGATGGGTGTACGAATTTACTTTCAAAGTATTTCAGTACGCAAACACGCCCTACAGTAAGTATGAACAGTTATCTTTTAGAATATTATTTGTAAAAATGGAAATTGTAATATATAAACATAGAAAAAAAAGATTATTTATTAAGAAGGAAAGTTACTCACCTCGGCAAAAATTAGAAAATTCCAAATAGTTCTTTAGTAGACGCTGCTTCTTTAATGACCTTTACGGGTAAGAAGGGGGAAGGGATGATAAATACTTGGCTGGAATAACAGCGCTATCTATCTGAAAATATTTAAAATATCGCGACTGACCCAACGTGCCCCTATTCCCAACAAGCCCCGGTCTACCCTAATCTCTCACACCGGCAACGCTAGAACCGAGGAAGTTATAATTGCAAAAACAATCCATTCACGCAAAAATGTCTTGTAAGGTATAGATTAGTGAATTGAATACTTAAAATAAACTGAAGAAGGAAAACGTCGAAATCGTAAAAAAATGTATTCCAAGGTTGTTGAAAATGAAACATTTTACACTGAACGAGCGATTTTTAAATATCATTACAAATGAAACAATGGATCACATGTTTTTCGTAATGAATCTATCTAAAGTTGATCCGAGGCGTGTGAAAGTAGATCGTGTTCTCATAAAATATGCACTGTTTGATATTTTAAATACTGACCGAATATTAAATTCAGCTATTTTAAACAAAGCAAAGCTTAGACGCGATCGTAAAAGGATATTCGAGCAAAAAATCCCTAAAAAAATTATGTTAAGATTTGTAGATTTCTATGGAAACCGAAAATAGAACTTTTATTTTTTTTTATAGATAGAGTATGTATGTAGTTACAGTCTGTATCACTGTACCGCTATACTTTATCACTGGATAAAATATATTTTCTCAGAGAAATCATAAGAAATAAAGGAGCTGGTGTGAATGGTAGGCGATTGGAGAAGGTGATTCGTCTTTTCCCCAAATATATATAGGGTGCCCACTTAAGTTTCTTACACCACCCTTAATTTCACAACAACTGCCGTTATAATCATAAAAGTGGCGTCTGGGTATAGTAAAGTGGATAAGGCTACGCTATGAGACCGCTGAGAGTGCCACCTGGCAGTAAATCACGAAATTAGCGTTCCTATCTCGAAAACGGAACGATATACGGGGAAAAATTCAATTTCAGAAATGTAGAACATCATCGATTTAGAACAAACAGATACATAGTGGACATGAACATTAATAACAGAAAGCTTAAAACTTCATTTATTTGTTAGCTATTTCCAACAATTTTACATAACGAAACAACTATTTATCACAAGATACCTTTATTTTCGGTGTTCAAACTGCTCTCCGTCGGCTATAATACACATTTGGAAGTTTGTCTGAATTTCTCGTTGCACACTTTTTTGCATATCAGGTGTTATGCTGGTACAAGCATCAGCAATACGTCGTTGGAGAGGTCGCATGCAACTGCTGTTTGAGATATCCCCACAGGAAAAAGTCCATTGGGATCATTTTTGTCCGAAAGATAACATTTCTTCTTTCGTCCACGTTCTGTGACGTCACAGTTTTAGAAATTACGAACGAACAAATGCGCATTTTAAGTGTTCTAGAATTAATGTCTATAAAATGTATTTTTTGTACTAAATTGATGATGCTCTACAGCTTTGTTATTGACTATTTTTCCCTCCATCACTACGTTTTAGAGATAGAAATGCTAATTCCTCAATATGCCGCCAAGTGGAGCTGTAAACGGTGTCATGGCGTAGAGCGCAGCCTCTTTACTGTACCTAGAAAACCACTTTTATTACTATAGCTGCAGTCGTTCTCAAATTAAGGAGTGTAAGGGAATTTAGAGGGCACCCTGTACTAACTGATATGCCCGGCGTTGTTTGGGATGAAAATACTTTAATGCCTAATAGCTTTAATGTAAAAATTACTGAATTATTACAATACACAAAGTCCTCTCACCGACTGTAACATTTCTTAAAATTAAAATTAGCAAAAAATAACTAATAAATAAAAATAATACGATCATTTCTTTAAAAAAAATCCGACGCTCTCTTTGTAATGCTGTCTTCGGAATAAACGAAATATTAAAAACATATTAACAAAATTAAAAAGGTAACATAGCTAGAAAACTTCAAATAATATTTATAATCAGAAAATTAGCCTAAAAAATTATCGAGTAAAACGCTTTTACTAAAAAGAGAAATAAAAAAAAATGAATTAAAATTCTCAGGTTGAAAATCCTTGTCGAAAGGCAGTAAAACCAATTCAAAGTGTGTACTGACAGATTGTATTACTTCGAAAATTAATAAAAATGAAATATTTATCTAATTATTACGAAACATTCACAAAAGCAATCCTAGTGCTTCATAGAATTCATGATCAAAATTTGAAGAAAACGTATTCAGTAGTTTGGATTTTTAGAGTATTTATGAGTTTCACTTTTAGTACATTACTAGCTGATATACCCGGCATTGTTAGGGATTAAATTAATTTCATGTCTAATATTTTTTATTTATATTTTCATGTCTAATATTTTTTTAAAAAATGATACACATTGTGTATAGCTGATATACCCGGCGTTGCTCAGGATTAAAATACTTTTGTATAAAATATTATAAATACACAAAATCCTTTTATCGTGTGAAACGTTTTTAAATTAAAATGAGATCATAAATTAAAGCAAATGATTTTTAAAAAACGCCGAAAACTAATTCTCTTTGTAATATTTGTTATATAAGTACTTCACATTTTTTTCACAAATACTGAAGTATAAGAAAGGTTTTAATGGACTTTTTGGGACGATAAATTACTTTTTGATTAATAAAAAACATGAAAATAAACCAAATAAAAAGTTTTTCCTGGTATGAATTGTAAATTGTCTGCTTTTAAACTTCTCTTTTAGTGTTTTCCAGAATCTTTTTAATGTTTTTTGGCAACAGTTCTTAGTATGTGTAT
This sequence comes from Araneus ventricosus, assembly GCA_013235015.1. NCBI lineage: Eukaryota > Metazoa > Arthropoda > Arachnida > Araneae > Araneidae > Araneus > Araneus ventricosus. Next base: position 32,138 of record BGPR01002066.1, read on the forward strand.
TTTTGTTCATCAACATTAAAAAATTAATTCTACAAATTGTGTATAAAATTGATTTTGAAAATTTTAATAAAATGAGAGAAAAAAAAATCGTACGGAAATGAAAGTAGTGTCACTGAGAAGATGATTATTTTAAAAATATGGTGTAAAATTAGTTTTTGTTAGATAACACTTTCGGGAGATATATTCGGTAAAACTCCAAAATCTTGCTAAATTTCTAATTAACTTTTGGAATTTGAAAATTTGACAGTGACCTTTATCTTGTTTTTAAGACCTCATGTGCATAAAAATATGTACAATAAACATTCAAAACCAGAGCCTCCCAACTACAGAGGTTAAGGCTACAACGACTTACATTAATCCAATGCTTGTCAGTAAACAACATTTCTGGAGCGTGCTCTTGTCAAACATCTGTTTCATCTGCTTGCAAAAGCTTTAGTATCTTTGCATTTGTTGGAATTTGAGCGATTGACTTATGTTCTCTTTTAGGCATCGTTAAGACACAGCTCCGAATCTCGTAATACTGAAAGTTATATATTTTCAATTAAAATATTACTTATTTATTATTTCTTAGGAAACGCATGTAAAGATGACAGGTAATATTAACTGCAGCGATTTTTTAATCTAATTAAATAAGCTTTAGAATTCTTTAAGAACCAATGAAATCATTGCCAAACAATATTTGAAAAAATAAACAGGAAAAATAATGGTAAAGTCATTACACCGTTGCCTAGCAACTCAGTATCATTAAATTTGCTTTCTTTAAGAATCGTCTGCTGTAATAATTTATTTATTAAATTTTGAAAAATTAATTAAACTTGAAGGAAACATTTCACAGATATAAAATTGGTATTATTGAAAAGGTAAAATTTTGAACTTTAAGATGGTATAAAAATATTTTTTGGCGGATAATTTGCTCCGAAGTTAATACGGAAAAACGGTTTCGATTAATTTCTAATTAACTGACTGTTTAATTAACTTTCGGACTTCAAAAGTTGACAATAATATTCCTCTTGTCTTAAATAAAAAGTGTGCAAAGTTTGGTTGAAATTGCTGCAGTAGTTTAGGAGGAGATGTGGAAAATACCCACAGACATACATTCCCACAATGACTTTTATTTATATTAAGAAAAATAAAACTGAAATGCCAAACGATAAATGTAACTAACATAACACTTTCGAAATATATCCACGGAAAAACCCAAAATCTTGCTTAAATTTTAATTAGCTAAAGATTTAATTAACTTTTAGGTATTTTAAAGTTGACAGTGATTTTTCACTTCTTGTGTAAAATATTTACAGAAATAAAAAGAAATTTGTTCAAAGTCTCACCATTGCCTAGCAACGAAGTATCAATAAAAATGCTTTATTTCAAAATCGTTTGCAAGTAATCAATTTCTTTAAAAATCTTAAAAATTCATAAGATTTAAAGGAAACAATGCATGGAAATAAAATTGAAAAGGAAAAAGTTAAAGTTTAAGATGGCATAAAAATATTTTTTGTCGGACTATTTGCTCCGAAGTTACAGTGGAAAAACGATTTCGGTTAATTTCTAATTAACTGAAACTGTTGTTTAATTAACTTTTCGACTTTGAAAAGTTCATAAGTTTCTTCCCCATGTCTTAAATAATAATTGTGCAAAATTTAGTTGAAAACAATTTAGTTGAAACATTGGTTTAGGAGAAGATGTGGAACATAGCCACATACGCACATACATAGCCACATACATAACAGCCACAATGACTTTTATTTATATTAAGATTGTTTAGCATTCTACGTCTGTCAGCAGAAGATCTTGAACTGCGCATGCGCAGAGGAAGAACAGTTTTAAATTGATAGAGAATTAACTATTTAATTGATTGTTAGCGAAACCTCCGTCAACGAAATTTAGCGAAACCTTCACTAAAGACTCTCTTATGCATCATACTTAAGGTTGCCATACGTCCCGTATATACGGAATTGTTACCGTATTTCACTAATCAGTCCCGTGTTACTATTTGTTCCGTTTTCTCTACGTGAGTTTAATAAAGCTATTCGAATAGGTGTTTGCTATTCCAGCCCACAATGCAAATGCGGAGAGAATATTTTCCTTAATGCCAGTTCAATGGTCGAACGAAAGAAGCAGGTAGTCAGTAGAGACAATAAAAGAATTTTGATTTGTCAATATAATTTTAAAATGACTCGCGCCGAATTTCATAATTATGTGAAGGAAGAAAATGTTATAATTAAGAAAGTAAAATCAACTTTAAAATACGACTGGGTTAAAAAGGATTAGCCTTGCATCTTTTTCATTATTCTGCGTGTTCCTTTTATTAGATTGCTTAATCTTTATTAATTTTTTTATCGGAGTAAAATAAACCATTACTTACCTACTTTTTTCATGTTTTGTTTATTTAGTACTTAAAAGTCCCCGTATCAATGCTTGGCAATTATGGCAACCCTAAATATGGCGAATATATGAATAAAAAAAATCACCTAAAGGAAAAATTGTAAAAGCATTAGCGAAAGGTATTATTTATGCTTGATTGTCTCTTCTTTTTTTTTCAAACAGTAAACTATTTTATTGCTTCGGAATTTTATTTTACTTGCTTATTTATTACTTATTTTACTTGCTGTTGGATTTTGGGGATTATTTTTTAGATTTTGAGCAAATAATCTCTACACCTTCCTCAAGCCAGCGCCCAAATTGCACGTTCTTGTGCTACAACTAAAGAATATTTATTTATATCCAAGATTAGAGTTGTCAAGATTCGTGTTACAGTCAAGTTAATCTCCTGGAGGTCTTTATGGTGTCTTATACCCTAAAGCAGGGATTCCCAAACTTTTTTCCCTCGCGTACACCTTAATAATTCTTTTTATTTTCGCGGACCCCCTTTTCGAGTTGGCCCCCCCCCCGCAACCATCAGTCTATGCAAATAAATTTTAATCAATAATTTCAAGGTTAGCTTAAAAGTTAAAAGACTCAAATTAATAACATTTGAAGAATTTATTCTTGATTTTACCTTTTATTCTATTTTTACAATAGTTTTAGTTCAATATCGAAGCAAATGAAACCAATATTGCAATCATTCCGTTTTAACTATAAGAATAGGTAAAAATTACACTTCGTAATAGTCAATCATTCAAGTGTTATAGTTATTAAATAGCAAGTTTTCACTCGGAGAACAAAATCTCTAATTTTTTTAATCCCTTGTGTTTTCTTGTTTCCACCATTAACAACTTTGATTTCGCGTACCCCCAAAAAGTCCTTCACGTATCACAAGTTAGGTACCTCTGCCCTAACGGGTACGCCGACCGTCGTGGGTCACGTGAATCAAGTTAATCCTTAATATCACTGTGGTTTTAAGAAACACCTTTAATGAAGGATAGATATTTGTGTAGTCCGTTCTTCATTAACTTTTATTGCTTACAGAATCAATTGACTTCAAACATGGCATGCAAGCGGTGAATGTATATCAATCTAGAAAGAAACAGATGAGAGACGCCTTTCAATTTCGCGCTTAAGAACGTCTTGAAAAGCAAGAGAAAACCGCGGTGGCCGCCAATTAAATTTCTAATTAAATCACACGTCTCCCAAGGCTGCTTAGCGAGCCCACAAACAACCATTTAGAGGTCATAACGGAGTGCTCCTGATTATCATTTTGGAATGAAACATAAATGAATAAAAAACTCATAATCGCACCTTAACCTTTGGTGCCGCAAACACCGCACGAATATTTGTTGTCTGAGGAAATCACAGCTGCAAATGAAATCAGTTGATAGTCGGGTGCCACGCACTTTTTTTTAGCCTCCGGTCGTCTGACACTCCTTCTTCACTTCGATTCGCTTTCAGAACACGCTTCAGAAAGCGAGTTCGAAGGTCGAATGAAAGACGAGCGATTTCAACCTTCATTTTATTGACAACCTTTGAGAAATTATATATCGAACTAAAGTGACCCGATTTTCTGAGTTTCAATCCGGGGTGGTCTAAGACCCGGGTGCCCAAACTGGGTCGCTTTAGTTAGGAGAAGGATCAAAATCTTAAAAATGAATAAATAAAAACAGAATAGTTAGTTATTAAGAAATTATATAGTATAAATAATACATTTATCCATTCTTTTGCCATTTACTTTCAGGATGATCCATCCGCATTGATCATATTATGGTTAAAGGTCTGAAAGAGATTTCCTTACGAGCTAATTTCTTAAAAAGATTTTGTTTAGTTGATACTTTCATTTTAAACCAACTGTTTACTGATAAGCAAAACACGGGGAAACGACATCGAATCCAAATTCGAGACACATTTTCAACGCGGGGTGTAGAGTCAAAGATCAACACTGTTTGGTCAATCCGGGACATTTGGCCACTTTATACATGTAGACTAATATGGGAAGGAGAATTCTCCCTCCATTTATTTAAAACTAGCAGTACGCGCACGGCGTTGCCCGTGGAATCAGGACTTCAACAAAATGAAAAAAAAAAAAAAAAACGCCCACAATGACATGAAAAAGTTTTGAAAACAAAATCAAAACAAAAGATACACATTATTGATTTTCCCGCTTTTTTTTTCACGATAAACAATAATAAAAAATTGCAGCGTGAAAATTATTATACTGCTAGCTAAGTATGCGAGATGAATAAATACATTAAGATACTGCCGAAAATAATAATCAGTCATTCAATTCAAGGTTATGATGTCACCTCCCCTTCAACCAATCACATAGCCATTTGCGTTCCGAAGTGCCGTGCCGCGCGAGGAACTCTCTCCATAAAAATAACTCTCAACCGCCTAGAAAAAAATTAATTTAAAAAAAACTTGAACAGGTATTTTAACCGTTGTTGTTTTAAATCCCACACAACCGTTCTACTTATAAGCTGAAAAAAATTGAAAATAATAGTGTTATTAGAAAGTCGGATGCAACAAATTTAAAATCAAAAGTAACATCTTGATGCCGAAACTGGGTATTTTTTTAAAATTTCTCAAAATTCAGTAAATTGCGTTAGAAATTCAAAACTAACTTCATTAGAACGGAAATCGCGTGTTCTTTCCGATGGTCTATCTATTTTTGTCGTACATTTATTAGAAACCATTCTATTGAGAAATTAGTGCGAAAAATCAACCAAAACAACACAAAACATTAAATAAAAAAAATTCTAGATTAAAATTTAAAATTTCGGCTTCGAGGTGCATTCAGTCACCATTACGACTACCTGTGTACTAAATTTCATGGCTGTAAGTGCGATAGATTCGTCTGGACATCGCAGACAAACACACACACACACACAACACACACAAACATTGCCTTTTATAAGTATAGATTAACTTCTAGACACATATAATCTAATTAATATTTTTTAATGACCTTCGTGATCTCCACAGGCTCGGTTTATGTTCACACGATCGTTGCTTTTGCTGTGATAAAGATGATACAGACCACTACGCAACAGACTGCCCAGTGACAAAACTCTTTCATTTCATGAACCCAGTACTGAAAACTTATCGACGTCGTGTGGAAATATTGTTCAGAACAAAATATCCCTAGTACGACTCATGAACATTATGAAGAATCTACATGAACGAAGGCATGGTATTATCATTGATATTGAGAAAGACTTTTCTCGCCTCCATCCACCAGCCATTAAGATATTCATCGCAGAATTTGTTTGAGGCCGCGGTGGCCTAGTGGTAAGGTATCGGCCTTGGGCCCGGGAGGGTTCCAGGCTCGAAACCCGATTCCACTGAAGATCTGCCGTGTATGGGGCCTGTTGCACGCTAAATCATACGTAGTGGCCAAACGTCCTCCCGTTGGTGTGGCGTGGAAGTTTGGAGAGGGGGCCGCCAACTCAGGTGTCGTCCTCGTCATCTGACCGTGGTTCAAAATTACACGAGATCCGTCCCAAAATAGCCCTCGTGTTGCTTCAAAACGGGACGCTAATATACCTAAACTAAACTATACGTAGAATTTATCGTTATATTTTGTGTGTTAATTGTAGTTGATGATGATTTTAATTTTTTTCTTTCCTTTCCGTAATTATTTGTTGCGCTCAGAGAGCTCTATATAACTGTAAACTTTATCTGGTCGATTCCCTCTCGGTGGAATAATATTAATAATCTTTTTTTACTATGAGCCATCTAATTCTAAGTAAGATTCGAGAAAATATGAAGCATTTAAATTAAATTTGGGAGAAATCCAGGACATCTAGAACACCTTTACATTTTGGGATAAACTGGATTCAGGACTTCTTGGTTAATGCATGCCATCTGGCACTTTAATTGAACGTTGAATGTGTGAATGGTAAAGTTCATATAAGATCGAACAGCCAATTTTACAGTACTCAAAAATTCAGGATAAAATAAAATAAATCCGTGCATCTATTAATATTCTTTATAATCTGTAGAAATCTAATTCTGTGTTAGGTACGGGCTTGAATGCAGAAGTTTAAAAGAAAATTTCAATTCAATTAACCAGCAACTTGATTAAATATTTGAAATCTCTATAATAAAACACGAGAAGTGCACTATTAGATCGGTTACCCTGCTGGAAGGTTTGAGTGTAATGATGCATATAACGTGCAATGTAAAATATCACTTGTAGCATATTGACTAACACAGAAAAAAAGCACAATTTTGAAAATGATTTATAACTGTTGCCTTTTATATTTACATATTAGAACAACTTGTACATAAAGCACTCGTTCGTTCATTTCAAATTTTTTGGACAAAAATGCTCTTAGAACAATATTATTACATGGAAGAAATTTCTGCTATTTGAGTCATTAGAGTAAATAAAGTATGATGGTGAATGTAGGCAAGTGGTAATTTAAAACAAAAATTGTGAATTTCTATTGATCTAAATTGTGAGATTCACATATATATTTATTTAAGTACTATTGAATTTTACCAAAGCACCTAAATGTTGATCTTTTTCAAGGAATCTATTGCGCATACTTTTATCTTCTCTCTCTCTTTTATTTACAAAACTTCAACAGGCGGAAGACTTGCAACATAGTCCTTTCCTTTTTTTCTCATATTTCTTATTCATTCAAAGGGATCTTCCTCAAAATTTTACTGATTTTAATGTCGCATTCTTCTGACCATTGTTTGGCATTGTGATGAAGTTTGCATTTCAGCTTGTTTGGGTTTCACTTTATCTGTCCAGTTCAAAGTAAAAAAAGTTGCTGTTGTATTGTCTCTGTATTTGTTTGCAAACAGAAAAGAAAATTTAAATGAAATTTATCTTCAAGTTCGTCGAGAAAAAGACCAGAGGTCTAACGGCCCGCAACGAGCTCGACACGGCCACAGGGTTTATCTGCAAACGTTTTCCTCCTTCAGAAGAATTAATCCGTCCAGTATGGATCATCATTTCCTCTGAAATGAGACACTAAAGAATTTAAAGAGTTTGCCAGATAATGCATATGTTTGCAAGAGAACAGCACTTTTTTTCAATCGATTGAGATCCACAAATGGCATTATCGAAAGAAATAAGATCAAATGCTGTGATAAGCATCGATGGAAATCACAGGACTTGGTGCTATAAAAGTAATTGTTGGTTAAAGGTGATCTTGTATTATTTTGGACCATAAGAATGGACAGTTAATGAAAAACTGCAGTAAAATTCTGAATATTCGAAAAGATTGAATTTTTATCTTGCCCTGTTCATCGAATGTTTGGAATTTTGTAATCTCGTAGCCTATAATATATTTACATTTCTACAAATTCGATCTAAACATGTAGTCGCTTTTGTGACATTAACTGTAACTGACTGTGTCTGGCAGTAGAGGCAGCGCCCTCTGGAGCTGTGAACACTTACTAGAGGTCAAGCGACCGATCGTGATGCATCGCTAACAGAAAATTCTCCTTTTTATGATTTGTTTAATTTTTAAATTATATGTGTACACTTGTCCGTGCGCAACTTAAACATAAATAAATAATTGTTACACTAAATGGACCGTGTACAGAACCAAAACCAATTCCCACCTGCGTAATTAAGTGAAGTGACTATTTTTTGGAACTTCTATCCGAAATGCTGTCGTACTCGGCGTACAGCCTCGGACGCTGGCTATTTTGGAATAGGATAGAGAACACAGACACCACAATAACCAAAAAACGGAGAAAATGAAAAAGTACAATTAAAGCATGGAAGCATTAAAAAAAGAAAGCATGAGACTTCACAAGTGGTTCTAGAGCCCAGATGCGCAATCCGTGACCCTCACCGGAAGTGATAGAGTTATTGCATCAATATAAAAATATAAAAGTAATAAAATAGCTAGTTCCTAAAATTTTTTAGAAAAAGAAAGAGAGAAATACAACCAAACTACAAATAAAATATTACGCACTTTTGGTCACTTTTGTTGCTTTTTACAGGTTGATTGATCTGATGGGTCATATTCTACGTAATGTAAGAGTTGGGAGCAATTCTTCGAAAGCTAACTTTTTTTAAAAAATAATTTTAGTTAATCCTATTTTTAATATGAACGATTTACTGATAAGAAAAAGGTGGAAATCCGAGACGTTTAACTGAAATCTGCGACGATTTTTCATTCCGAGACAAAGAATCGGCATTTGATACTTTTCTGGCAATTCCAAGATGTCTAATCACTTTATATTGCTTTAATAACAGTATTACTATGCATAGCAATACAGGCCTTAAGCGATCTGCTAAATAAGTCTAAGAAAGAAACGCCCTAAGCAAGGAACCCACACAAAGATAACACGCTCCGTCATCCGGAGTGGGATCTTTAACCAGCCTACAACACTCTCTTATTTTTGTAGTTTTCATAACATTGCAACTTAATTTAAGGCAACGTGTTCTTTATGATTTTTACCTAACAGTAATTACAATAACAGAATTAAAATCGGGATTTTTACAAGTTAAACTGAAGTACTACAAATTTTTTTTATTTTTAGTTATAAATTTATGCTTTAAATATTTATGACCACGAATATAAAAATTTTGTTCTTACTATATTGAGCAACTGATCAAACATCGGTTTTCAAATTTCAATTTACGCCCGTTTCACTACTAAGGTATTATTTAAGTCATCAGAATTTTTAAACTCCTAACTAATATCCTCTAAAAACTGCAGGGAAAGCAAGGGGGATATCCCGTTTAATTTGAGATGCCGGGTCACTTTGTATTGCCATTAAGACAGCACGATTTACTGATAAGAAACTAATAACTGGATAAATTAGATAAACTGGAATTAATAATATTCGAAGAAATTACGATTCAGAACTGCCATTCTAAACTAAAATAAGATGATCAAATAAAATGCACAATAAAAGAAAGGAGAATACTTCAGGAGCTAGTTTTAAAAAAAATATAACCAAGTGTAACTTTTTTCAAAACTTTTAATGTTAATTATTAACTAATCGGTGAAAAAAGAACATTTCATTCAAATCTAAGATTAAATGTTAAAAATTGGGAATTTCAGGCTAATCCTGGACATTTTGACACTTTATATATGATTCACCCAAGAAAAATTTAAATTTTTTAAAGTAAACGATACTTCAGAAAACAAGGACTCACCAATTTACTACTGATTGATAAGAAATTGTATTATTAATTTTAATAATTTACAAAATTCTGATATGTAATAGTCACCGAAAAAGAAACAGATGTTAAAATTTCTTATGCAATAAAAAAAGAGCGCATGAATAATACAAAATAACATTTAAAAAATTTGGCATGCATTATTAACTCTTAAAGTCCTTGCCTTTAAGCAAAATATCCAATTTTGTCTTCTAAAATCTTGAGAATAAGACTGAAGCTCTAATGCCTGTTGTTGCCAATAGGATAAATGCTGAAAGTATTATTAAATCGATTTACAAAATATAGATGGCAACCTGAGTGCTGATGAAAAATTAAAAATAAATTGATGTTTTTCACTTGATGCTGCATATTTTTAGCTTTGTTTGTACACTTGAGAATACCATATTTTATTCTACAATGTTGAAAGAAATTCCTTATTCTTATTATTATTAATTAAAATTCGTCTGTGTTTGACATTATAGAATTTCATCAAGGAAATTGTTTTCTGAAATAAAGCCCAGCGTTGTCAGTTGGTAACAAACTGCTTTTTAGCCATAAACCATACTGAAAACAAAATGGGGTTTTTAAAGTATTTTTCCCATGTTTTGTTCAAGAAACGAAAGTCAAAAAATATTTTAAAACCAATTTTTTTAAAATCGGCTTTTAAGGACTAAGAAGAATCATGAAACATCAACTAAAATCCTGCAACATGTAAAATGAAATAAAACCCATTAGGCGTGGATGTAATCACTCATCTCTGCATCCAGGAAACCGCATGAAAAGTGCCCGACGTGGAGAGTAAGAAGAAGTTTCGAATTACAAGCGGAAAAGCGAACCGTTATTCGTCCGGTGAAAAGAAGAAAAGAGACAAAAAATGAAAGAGATTAAGAAGGTTGAAAAAGAAAGAGAAAGCGATTTTGGAAGAAAGGAATTTTTCACTCCGCTTTTTCCTCCTGGGCAATGTGATGTACTTAAAGGTGTTGCGAATGGCGCTAGGGCTGCTGCTTTCGATGTTGGGAAAAAAAACCGAACGGAGAAGGCAAATGAATCAAAATAAAAACGAGCAAACTTTAAAAAGTGCGCCAAACGCTCGCCAAATAGTTTGCGGTTTCTAATTGCCACTGTTGCTTGTGAATCGCTTGAGGTTTGTGGACGATATTTGTGTCATTTATAAATATTTAGACGATTTCTTAACGTTTCATCATTTGCAAATTTAATTTCGTTACAGATAGCAATAAATGGTTTCGTAAAACAACCCACAAAAATTTATTCTGTCGTTTTGACTTTCACGCATACGAAATATTGTAATATTAAAAATTCGACGACGATATTTTGACTCATTTCTACATTTGAGACATCTCCGAGTCCGAAAAAATACCATTTTTTATAATTATGACTGTCTGTCCATCTGTCTGCATTTGTGGATGTAAGTACCAAAATTAAAGCACAGCCAAATAGATTAATGAAATCTGAAATATGGTCTTTACACAAACATTGCAAATTCGCATCAAATTTTGTACAGAAACTACGGCCGGGACCCCAAATTGCACAAAATAATCTGCAATATTGCTACGATATCTTCACTATATTGAGAGAGCATTAAAAAGCATTTTAAGAGCATTCAAAATATTGAAAAAAAATCGTAAGAATATCGTACAATATATTTGTGCTAACTGGAGGTGGAGATAATTTTCATACGCACATAATCAATTTGCTTGTCTATACAATGAAATAAAAGTGTCATTTAAGTGAAAGTGCCACATTTCAGATCATTTTATCATGCTCGCTGTCATTCACACTGAAAGAAAATATTGTATAGGATTGTATTTATTGCGTTAACTTTCCTGTGCATTGCCACTCACATCGAAGAAGAATATTGTATCCATTTTTAGTTGTTGCATTTATTTATTTGTTTGCCACTAAGTTCAGTGAAAATATTAAGTACGTTTATTTGCGCGCAAATTACCGGAGAATGATTAAAATTTTTTTGTGATTATGGGAGTCAGAGAAAGACTGTAAGCATTATTGAGTAGATCTTCTTTTGAATTATAAGCTGATTTAAATAATGTTTAGAAACAGTCAGGGCAAACGGCAATATTTCATAATATTTTAAAAGATTTTTTACGATGCCAATCAAGAAAGTTTGGTTGGATAAAACACAGTGGCGAATCCAAGGGAGGGGCTGTCGGGCTGCAGCCCCCCGCCCCACAGCTGAAGCAAAATTCTTGATTTAATTTAAAATCATTACAACTGTTTGATCTTAATTTTCATTTAAAAAGAATAGCAATAAAATCGCGACAACTTTACTTTCTGACTTGACAGGCTCGAAAATTTTCCTACTTTTCTAGTCATTTCACTTGCACTTGTAGCGTTGGCGCGGTCGAAAACATTTTTTGGCCAGCTATTTCATTGTATTTTTTATTAAATTATCGAAAGTATTGTAGTGTTCTTTATTATTCTTATTGTCAGGAGAGGAAAGCCTGTAAAGTTAAAGTGTTTTGGTTTACATGAGCCATGAGGTTTGACATTCGTCTCGACGATACAAAATTTTTATGACCTCAGCCCCCCCAGAACCGAATCCTGGATTCGCCACTGTTAAAACATATGTGCAATCATTTATGACCACACGTTATGTGTTATATCCTTATGTTGGAGTTCCGGAATGGACATAGACATCCGGGATTAATAGAATGATACTCGTCACGACGGTAATGCGGGAACTGAGTCTTAATGGCTATCAACCCCTCCCGTAAGAGGTACGTCCCATCATAGGAGCATCACAACCCCACACTATTAATATATCCATTAGAAAGCGAGAACACGGTTACTTTTCCGGCGGCTTCTCATCCGCTTACTCGCATTGCCCTCTGGTGGAAGTATACGAAATTATCCTGGCAGAGCATATACACTTCATATTTTGTAAATTTCCTTTCATATTCATCTATCTATAAAGAGAACGCAACGAATAGTAAAAATATTTCTACTCACTCAGAGCTATTTAAGCGTTGGACCAAACAAACCATTCTTGGACAAAAAGAAATTTTGTCATGTCGAATGAGTACTTGCATGATAGAATAAAACATGAAATTAAACGTAAGCCATGAATGAAAATAAATTTCATTGCATGTAATTGCTTATTAAATTTTAATTAAACATTTTAATTAGGATGAATTTATTAATTGCTTCTGATCACGAATGTTTAGCTTAGAAGTTATTTTAATTTACTTTATCTGCAAACTTTGTGCAGATTCAAGTTTTAAACCATTTTAATTGCTTTCGAGCACGAATGCTGAAGAATTTAACAGCGTTGCAAAGTTTTTGCGATTCCGACTATTATATTATTCTAAATTATTTTTATTACAAACCTTGGGTAGTTTCTTCAAGATTCACATTTATTTCCGATTCTCACATAAGTTTCAACACATATGTAATTCGTAATTTTAGCAGACATAAAGTTGTTTGTTATAAAACTGCGCCATAATTAAGCACTTATGGAACTTTTATTTATGAGCAAAAATATTCGATTTCAAAAAGAAACTTTAAGATTTCTAAATTGTTTAACAGTGATGGAAACTAGTTTGAAAAGGTTATTCAAAACTTTTCTAAATATCACAAAAATGGTTTGTCATCATTTCTTGGCTCTAACAACAGGTTTATTGATATATATTTCGTTTTTTTCCTAAACTTTTTACAAATAGTGATACTTCACTGTTTATAAAGCAGGAAATATTTATAATACAGGGTGATCATAATATATTGGACCCATTTCAAGAATTAATAAAAAATACTAATAATGTTACAACTATGTTTTTTCAAAAATGAGAACGCATTTTAAAAAGTTTTTTTTAGATAACTAACGCGTCGTTACGGTGGTCTGAGTGATCGTAAATTATTGGACATCTCCCATTTTTCAGAGCCAATATCTGCGAAACTATTAAAGCCAGAAGAAAAATAAAAGCATTTATTTATAGGGAATTTTACGCTCATTGATTTGTTAAATTAATTGTAATTTGTAAAAATGAATAGTTTTCAAGGTATTCAAGAAAAACAAAAACAGGAAACCAGAAAACGTGCATCGGCTTATGTAGATTGCTTATAGAAATCTCTCGCTGTAGCAAATTTAGAACGCCGCAATGGTGTGCCACCTATCTGAAAACCTTTTGTTTGCTCTCTCATTAAAAAAAATCAGTAGCTGTAACATTATTAGTTTTTTTTATTAATTTTTGAAATGGGTCTAATAATTTATGACCACCCTGTTTATTTATAATTTTTATATCGCAGTGTCATGTGACTGTGATGTAATGTGAATTGACTACATTGAGTGTTTACAAGCACACATGAGTCTGAATGTGAAATTTCCTTAAGAGAGTTTTAAAGAGGTCTATTTTCTCTATTTAACGTGTTAGCTGCCGCGACTCACGTCTGAGATTCGAACCATCTATCTAATTAAATGACCCCTTCTCCTTTATCTCTTAATTACAGAACTCCAATCCATACCCGTGCCCTGGAATCACAATGGCTGATTCTTTAAGCAGTTCCATAGGTATGGAGCGTCTTTTTATTAAAAAAAACATTACATTTTTTTAGCTACGACGGCATTACGGGCTGAAAAGCTCGCTTAAAAGAAAAGGAAAAATATTAATTAAAAAAATAAAAATAAACAAATAAAAAGAATGAACATTTAAAAGCTTATTAATTAAAAAATAAAAACAAACAAATAAAAAGAATGAACATTTAGAAGCTTATTAATTAAAAAAATAAAAATAAACAAATAACATAAATAAACAAATGAAAAGAATGAACATTTAAAAGCTTAATAATTAAAAAATAAAAATAAAGAAATAAAATATATAAACAAATAAAAAGTTTGAACTTTTAAAAGCTTATTAATGAAAAAAAATAAAAATAAACAAATAAAATAAATAAACAAATAAAAAATGAACACTTAAAAGCTTATTAATTTAAAAAATAAAAACAAACAAATAAAATAAATAAACAAATAAAAAGAATGAACATTTAAAAGCTTATTAATTAAAAAATAAAAACAAACAAGCAAAATAAATAAACAAGTAAAAGGAATGAACATTTAAAAGCTTATCACTTAACTGTAGTAGAGGAGGGGTCATCTTATTAGATACTAGGTATGAATCGTATTTGATTCATACGGCGTTCAACGCCTAAAGCGCAGCCTAAAAACTCAAGAATACTTGTTAAAATTTCTTTTCGGAAAATAGATACACTATATCGAACAAAAATTTCTCCTGGGAGCACCTCAAATATGGGGATGAGAAGTCGCGGGTGAGTAAGTCCTGGAGGTACACCAACGGTGGTGCGGTTGTCTTGGGTACATCACCAATGTCGCAATGTACCTCCTTTATGAAGGGTGGTGTATAGACCAGTGATGTGCTTTTATAACTGGCCACAGTATACGCGTTATTGGCGGCCAGCCAATCATTTATGAATTCCATCAAAAATATTTTGAGAATTTCCAGTAAATAAATGCATTCTTTCACATCTCTTGTCTTTAGGGCTAATCTTTATCTACCTAAGTGGGCTGAAATATGTTAACATACTATGAAAAATAATTCAGAATTTTGAGAAGAAATGAACTAGTTATTAAAGTAATTTCGCAATTAGTCAGGAATTCAAATAACTCAGATATAAAATTACATGCATAAAAAAATCCATTTAATAATATTTCAGGAGATTCATGATTTGGTACAAAAGAATTTAGCCGAAGAAAATTTATTTTCAAATGCTGCTGAATGATTTGTGGAAACGACAGAGCTGTTGAGGCTTTCTTGTAACTCAGAAGTTTAAACGAGTCCATTTCAATAACATTAATGGCATTTCAAATAAAGCTATCACCGTACTCATTCCCTAAATAACAGTGGTTTTGCTTGTATAAAGTTGCGCGAAATGTTTCTAAAAAAATAACCCTATCTTGGTTGGTACATTTGGCGTTTTTGTGCCCGTACGGTCGGTGTCGCATGTCATGCGACAAAAAGAAAAATTGCATCGTTGAAAGTGAATTCGTCGCAATTTTGGCAATGTAAACAATAAAATAATCTGCAATAAATGATTTCAATGCGGTTTTTACACTCTGATGGACAAGAAAGATTGTAAGGTTGTTTTCACGGTAAGGTTGTAAAACCATTTTTTACATATCATTGATAATTCTTTTTATGCAGATATTTATCTTAAACATCTCAAAGCAATAGATTTGAAAAATATATTATGAGAGAGTATTTTGTTTTAATTTAAAACTTGGGTGCATTGCAGAGAAAACTGGAGATCACTGAACAGGATATCACATGTATGACCACCAGTAGGTCAAGCAAAAACTGCTTATTGACAAAAATATTTTGCATTTTCGAATTCAGGAGAGAACATATATTAATTTTCAGCAATAAAAACAATTTTTTTTCCTGTAGGAAATTTTAAAAAAAACGACCAAGAAGGGGTTAATTTGCTTGAACAGCCACGAACTTTTGTAGTTCCACTTAAATTTTAAACAATCATGCATAAAGCTTTTAAATTTTTTTTTTTGTGAATTCACTTTTTTGACTTGATGAAAGCTTTACCCATGCGAAATTAAATTTAAAAATATATATATAGTTTTTAAAAATTTATTTTGATGATGATTAAATTTAAAGGATGATTGAATTTAAAACTAGATCTAAAATATAGATTGAAATTTTCAGTGCTTTGAACAAAATAATTTTTTCGACTTGAAAGAACAGAAAGAATTTGATGGTTATGAAAAAGGCATTCTTTTTTCATGGGAAGAAACAACAACAAAAAATCGCTTTCTTAGAAATATATGTAATAAATGAATATTCAATCACAATATTAAAACAGTCAGCTTTATATAAAGTATAATGCTCTGTGAACTTTATAAATAACACAGTAAGTTTCATACAAAAAATGCATTCGAAATAAATTGTCCGTATAGATTCATAAAACAGCATTTTAGATTTTATTTTTATTAATATTTATTTTTTGAATCCTCCTCTTTGAAATTTCGAAAAAATTGAGATAGGTGGTTTTGCTTTTTAAGCGACGATATTCTGTTCTACAACTAAAAACTCATAGCGTATAATTCTTTTCATATTGTTAAAACCACCAAACTATCAATGTTCGCTTAACATTTCAGATTTAGGTCTAAAACGAATAGAGTTGATGTATCTCATAAAAAATCAATTTTTTAAAATTTGATGCAAGTTTAGAATGAATTTTTTTACATTTCAGAGTTAATAATGAAATTTGATGTTTGTTAATCTTCAAAACCAAATGCAACTTTTTAATAATTCCTCGTATCAATTTCTACTGAGATCAAAAATTAACTGATGATGAAATTTGGCCATTTCTAGTTGGCGACGATAATGTGCCAATTGTGGAAAACTGGATGAGTCGTCGGGCGCCAACAGGTGCTGTAACGGGGTTAGGGATGGCAGAGAGCGAAACTCATCCGAGATGACCTTGCCTGAGGGACTGCAACCACCGATTGAGCCACACTCGGGGAGATCCAGATCACATTCTACCCCACCCCCTTTTCTCTCACGTGATGGCGCGTCTCAATCAGTATATAAGGATGGCCGATCTCCGAAGATGACACTCTCACTTTCAGAGCAAACAACCGACGATGATGAGACAGGTAAGGTGGTCATCTCCTTCCTCTTCATCCCTTTCCTGAAAGAGAGTGTTCGATTTTCGATCTGGTTTAATCTTCGGATTAATTTAGATAAATAATTTTTGGATATTTTTCACCTCTCTTTCTGTTTCCTGAAATCTGAATTTTTCAAATCTTCACCTTAAGAAACATTAGTATGGTGCTTTCTTTATTGTGACGAAGGGTTTAAAATCTTAGTTTTGCCAAATTTTCAGCTTAAACCTTAGTACAGTGCTATTTTATAATGATAGAAGGTTTAAGAACTTCGTTTTGCCAAATTTTCAGCTTAAACCTTAGTACAGTGCTATTTTATTATGATAGAAGGTTTAAGAATTTCGTTTTGCCAAATTTTCAGCTTAAGGAACCTTAGTAAGGTACTTTTTTATAATGTGATGGAAGGTTTATAAACTTATCTTTATTAGCTGAATCGCTACAAATATTAATTGTTGTCAATTGTGATTTTAAACTTAGAATTTAATTGGAAAGCTGTGTCTTATAATATAACCTTAAAGTTTCGTTTTGTATCGTGTTTTGTGCAGTCTCTCACTGAAAAAGGTAATACCAATTATTTAACTGAACTACTTCCACTTCAGTTTTTACAATTTACTTCTAGATACCTAAACAATAATTGAAAAGTATAACTACGAAAATATTTCGTAAATTTATTGATCTATTACTACTTAAAAGCATAACATAGCTTTTTTCTAATAGTCTTACGGTAAATAGATATACCTTAAGTGAAATTATATTAAAGGTGAAGAGTTATATATATAGATCCGCAGCTCTGCTGTATAATAGGTTTAATTTTATGCTCGATTTAAGATTTCAGATGTAATTTAGGAAAAAAATCAATTAATTCATAGAATTTGAAGAATTAAAATTTCTTTCATTTATGTATATTTTTATTTTATATCGTGTGCAAAAAAATGTAAAATTAAATGCTTTTAAAACGGTATATTTATGGTATTTATTAATATAACGTATTTTGTATGTAATTTAGACGATATTTTATCTAACATGGAAAATTAAGGAAAATATGTTATGTTATGGAGACAAAACTGCTTTTCAATTCTCAAATTTAAAGCTTACGTTTCAGAATAAATTCACATTTTATTCCGATAAAGTAAACCTTCTTATGTGATTTTAAAGGTTCATATATTAACTATTGCAGTCATTTTCAAACTATTGCATCATAAACCAGATTTAACACTAATGAACTTTTTATGAGCAGCAGTAGTTGTTACGAAAATAAACCAAGAATTTTTATTTTTCATATTTAGAAGATATTTTCTTACATATGTAAAAAATATTATATATTGTTTAATTTGGATAAGGTGTGAAAAAATATGGCATAAATTAAACAACTGAATATTTTCAAACATCAGCCATTTTTTAATTTTCTCTTGATTATGAAATCTTTTATGACTTAACACATTATAAATATATCGCAAGAATTAACATAGGTTATATCTTTTCACAGGTGATCTTTTTCCTGGCAGTTACCGCCGTTGCTTCGGCATCAGGTTATGGCCAAGCTTTCCATTCAAAGAAGAACGTGGAACAGAAACAAGTAATTAATTTAAACTGAATTATTCAGTGCAAATACCTTTAAATAAATCTAAAAACTGTTCATTTGTAGCATGATTTTGAATATAAATTTTAATCCGATCTATTATTAATTCCATTACTAAATTTAATAGAAATTATTCCTAATGTTGTTTCATATATTTATTAAAAATACAAGGAATAATATTACTATGTGCAATGAAAATAATGTATTGCTAGGCGAACCAAAATTTTTTTCAGACTAAGACAACTACAAAATTTTGCATGTAATTAGAGTGAAAATACTCCGTTAAAGTGCACCATTTTGAAATTTGAGACTGAAAATCTTCTTAATTAAATCGATGCATGTTAAGCAAGCTAGACATTGAATTGATTTTCATCATCCTGCTTTATTGATATAAATTACTTCTAAATTTTTCTTTCTCTGTAGGTAGAATAATCTCATAAGACTGGAATGTTTAACTGATTCAAATTCAAAATACCAATTTAACAGTCTTTGTTGTAAAATAACAATTAAAGTTGGAATACAAATTCTTAAGAAAAACTTTCCAAATGACAAAATGCCATTTTTTCAAAAGATAAAGAAGATCTGAGATAGTTACCCAAGGCAAAATAAATGGTTTAGTTACAGCTAATAATTATATCAGGAACATTCACAAATTTTATTTTTTAAAATCCAGAGATGAAAATGCAATATATCGATATTATACGAGCAACTAATCGTGCGATATTGATGTATACCTTAAAATGAAGCACACGATAAGAAAATCTTACAATATAAATGTGGGTAAAAATCAATGGAAATTTTTTTCTGGATTTTATTTAGCAAGTTAAAGGGTTCTTTTTTATTGAAATTTTTTGCAACATGAAAAATATTCAGCGCACTTCTATATGAACACTATTGATAACTCGGTAGTATCATAAGATTACTTTTAAAGTAGCTAGGCAATTTTCTAATAAAAAAACGAATGAAAAAGTTTCAGTTGTTGCCATGCACGAAAATAACACTCTTTGAATTAAGGTGGGTATCAGTATCAATGATTTCCACATTCATTTTGAAGCTACAATTTTATGATATTTTGTTTAACACATTCACTACCACCGACGCGCTGGCGTGTCCAGAACCTATTATTTAATTAGGTAACCCCTTCTATACTGTAGTTAAGAGATGGCAGAGAAGGGGTCATCTAATTAGATAGATGTTTCGAATCTCAGGCGAGAATAGTGGCAGCTAATGTGTTAATCCGGTGAGTAGTTTATGGATACCCTGTACTCTCAAACATTTTTTCTTACAATCTGCTTATTATTTTCAGCAACACCATCAGTTTGCCAGCGTCACCTCTTACCACTCCAACCAGCCAGCAGCGCCCCAATTCCAAGCTGCACATCAGCAACAGGTGGCGCCCTCTCCCTACTCTTTTGGGTATGAAGCAGATGGCAGTGCCAGACAGGAATCCGCTGACGCGTCCGGCAAAGTGACCGGTAGCTACACAGTCACCAACGAAGATGGTTCCGTGAGAGTGGTCAAGTACATAGCCGACGATCAAGGGTTCAGAGCCGACATCGACACCAATGAAGCCGGAACCAAGAGTTCGAATCCCGCCAATGTTGATTTCAAATCGGCCTTCGTTGCGCCCGCCGCACCTTCTCAGCCTGCACCTAAGAAGTATGCTGCCGCTCAAGTTACTTCTTACGCAGGACAATACGAACAAGTAAGCAAATCCTTGCACATACTTGATTTTCGAACAAATTCCTTATAACAATTTGGTGTGGTTCTTACTATTCAAATAACTTACAACCAGATATTATGGTAAAATAGAAATTAAAACCAACTGAAATGAAATTAGAATTTTTAATTGACTAAAGCTGATTCAAAGTGAATGTGAATGACATTCGACAAATACATGGAAATGTACCAAGCCTTAAATGGCATTTGCAAGCATAGGGATTTAAATAATTTATCTGAATTTCCGACGTTTGAGATCCCTTAAGAAATCATTCAGATCTTAATTAAGAGTTAGTTAAGAAAAGCCTACTGGGTTCTTTGAAGTAAAATACTGCTTTTGTGCAACTAAAACTTAAGTGTCCTTTACTAACTTATGTATGAAATGAACAGTCAAACTGTAACTTTAGGATCCATTTATTAAAAACATTGTTTGTTGTAACTTTGTGTTCCCTTTGAAGTTAAAAAGGCTTGACTCAATTCTAAGGAAGATCCGATGTGTTCGTGGGACTTGTGCATCCAACATTCGTCGGGGATGAAATAGTCTCCCACTGGCGTGGATTTTTGGAGATTGTGCCAATTCATGCTTCTGTACCACGATTCAAAAGACCTGATCAATAACAAAATAGCCTTCGTATAATTTCAAAACAAGACGTTAACTCCTTCGCCTGCAGCAACGAGTCTGACTTGTGCATCGAATAACAGAATGTTTGCTGTTAAGTCAACGTAATAATTAATGTAAAAGACAAAAATCACTTGAACAAGCACAAATGTCTCAGGTCGGACCCCTGAGACATTTATATATTATATATAGTCATGAATGGATTGAAATAATAAAAAAAACCATCCCAAATATGATGAAGCTATCTAATTAAGAAGTTAAATAAATTCGTAGATCAAACTTTACAAAATTATTCAATTTGACGTCTGGAATAACTTTTGTTTTTTCATTTTAGCTTTCATTAGTTATGAAACGAAACTGTTTTGATTTCAAGAATTATTAAATACCATAAATTAATTTTAAATTCTATTTTTCACAGAAGCCTGTCCAGTTCAACTTAGGCAGCAACGCCGGCGCCTATTCTTTCAACTACGAGGCTCAGCTTGAAGATGGCGGCAGCAGCGCCAGAAGGGAAAGCGCCGATGCGTCCGGCAAAGTGTCCGGTCAATACAGCTTGTCCGTTGCCGATGGCCGAAGACGACAGGTCGACTATTCTTCCGGAGCTGATGGCTTCCAAGCCAAAATCGAGACCAACGAATTCGGAACCAAGAGCGATTCTCCTGCGCATGCCCAGTTCTACTCCTCTGCTCCACAACCTGCTGCAGCACCATCCACTTCCGGCTTCGCCAAGACCTCTTCATTCCAACAACAAAAACAGGTGAGAAAACTTATGTTCACACTGAAAAGTAACGAGGTTTTTCACGTGAGAAAATGATGTAAAACGAGTTTCACGGCGAAAGAAGGCTTTTGGAGGGAAAAGTAAGTCGTGAAAGGAAAGGGTGATTTGTTGGCGACTTTTTAGTGGTTTATTACATTTAAAGTACTCTATGCCGAGAATTTTAATCTCTGGGCCCAAATGCTGCGCAAAATAATATTGGGGGCACAAAGACTTTCAAGGCGCATTCTGCTTCCAGATTTCTAGGGAAAAATTATTATGATAATCAACTTAATTTAAAAGGTATCATTGGAATTTGTTGTGCAGTTTTTTTTTTGATATTGAGTTTGTTATAATATCAATTTGAATGAAACTCCAATTTCGGGGTCGCGATAAAAAATTTCTGGAGAGCTCGGGATTGCAAAAATGTTTCGCTCCGAAAAAGGGTCACGAATAGAAAAAGTTTAAGAATCATTTCTCTACCCATATGTAATCAACAAAAAATTTAATGTTAGAAAATAATAAATTTTAACACCAAAATGCTTTTGGTATTTTTGCAATTTTGTATTTTTAAATAAGTTGGGAAATTTAAATTAATGGGAAAATATTAGACAGGGTAATTAATGTAGAGAAAAGGTATACAATCGACTTAAGCCAGTACTTCCCTAAATTACTTGCTAAGTGCTAAAATTTCTGAGTAGTAAAACCATGGAAATATGTTTTTATCATTTGAACCAATGTGAAAAATTAATCATAACACAACCGATATCCTTACGATTTAGGAAGTAATTCAGTACTAAATTACCTGTTTTATTAACGTTGAATTACCACAAAATGTAACATTTTATTAACTTGTTGGCTATTTTTCAGGTCACATCTTATGCCGCAGCTCCAATTCAGCAACAGCCTATTCAGGTAAATATTTAATTTTGCTATCAGTAACTTACAGCAGAATATTTTGTTCAACACTTTTGTACTGTTCAAAGAATAACGAAGAAGGTTATACTACACCTTTATGTCTAAATTAACTTAAATATAGATAATGTATTATTGAATTAGTATCACAAGAAAGTGCACTTATAATGCTCTGCATTTTTATTTTTTTATTTACAGACCTCTAAATTAGCTTATGCTTCTGTAAACCAACAGCCAATCCAGGTAAGATGTTTGCAGGTGTTGCCATCATAAATTTATTCTTTCATTTTTCCCTTTCGAAATAAAGTCACAATTTTACGCAAATAAAAAGTATTAATTTTAATTACAAACAGAATGAATTATAATGAATTTCAAATTAGAAAACCAAACGCTTGAATTCGTAGATTATTCTTTGCTGCATATCGAAAACTAATATCGAAATTCATAATGTATAGTACCGACTAATGTCTTTTGCTCAGCACTATTCAAAATTTTAGCAATTGTTTAACATCCCTTTCTACCAAAATGACATTATAGTCCTTACTACCTAATTTTTCACAAAATATACAAAACGAGTTAAATATAAATCAGAGGGTGAGAAAAGGTCGAATTATTTCCATCTCTTAAATTATTAATAAATTAAATTTCGTTCATTTTAAAGGAAAAATGCAAAGATATTTTTTATACATTACTTTTAAGAGTGATGTTCTTTTTTAAATGCATTTTCACCAATAAAAAAAGTTGCTAAGGTTTGTCACGTTTTGCAAAAATAGAAAAATAACAAAAAGTGGCGCTCTTTTAAATTACGAAATGCAAATTAGATCTAAAATGGATTTTGAGCTTTTATGTATTTTAAGCGACCAAACATGAATTGTAATGTATAAATTTCACTCACTGTTTTTTAATATTTAACAAATAATTATATCAAGCATTCTTGATATCGTGACTTAAGAAGAATCTCATTTTATTAGTTGCACAAAATAAGAATTCCTCCCACAAGAAGTTTTTGTATTCAGTCTCATATCAAGAGAAATTTATGCCATAAATCTTCTTGTTCTATCCGTATTAAATAAAACCTTGAGAACAATTTTTTCTGTCCGAGGTAAACACTCGTGAAACTCAGATTTAAAAGCGTACCATTAAGCGTCATAATTTGCATACCGTTCCTATATAGAATAAACAGTTCTTATTGTTGTCTCTTCGACAAGTTCGTGCTTTACACATAGGCTGAACTTCGGATAATTCCAAGTGGAAAAATGTCCGCTTCGAGATGCAAACCATAAATCCGTCTTACACCCTTAATTTATACAACAAACAGCACGTCCACATTGCAAACACAATCGTCATACACAGGCGAGAGACGATACATTTGTTATTCAATTGAACAAATTAACAATCACATTCCGAAGTGACACCCTTTTGACCTTCTGAATTCCGCGCTGTAGGACTACGCCCAACCATCTCCATATGCCTTCAGCTACGACGCCCAGTTGGAGGACGGTAGCAGCTCGAGAACCGAATCCGCTGATGCGTCCGGTAAGGTCGTCGGCTCCTACAGCCTGGCCACTGCCGATGGACGAAAGAGGACCATCCACTACCAGGCTGACCATGAAGGATTCAGGGCAGCCGTCGACACCAACGAGTTTGGAACCAAGAGTGATTCTCCCGCTGATGTCCAGTTCAACTCGAATGCACCCAAAGAAGCTCCTGCATCCACCTACAGTGCTGGTCAGTTCAGTCAGCAGAGAGTTCCCGCTGCTTTTCCGGTTCAGCAAAGCCACGTAGGTGCTGGTAGCCAGGTTAAGACCGCCTTCCAGTCTCAGTCTTCTTACCAAGGACAGGTAATTACTTTTTATAACCATAATTTAATAAAACTTCGCATTATTGAATATCTTACGCCATAAGATGGCGGTGAGTCCATTTGGATGTCCGTGTTAACCAGTGACAAAATCTCGGACCCGACATCCGAATGCTGCGGGTTCGAGGCCTAAATTAACTGAATGTCCTCCATGCGTGTAAGACAAGTGGATGTTAAATTTGTCGCGATGGTGGAACATCTTCATGTTGGTGGGTTACCGGGACAGGTGCCCCCTAACCAACCAAGTGCTCATCCAAAAAGCCGTCGTAAATGTACAATTCTCACTCAAAAGCCATCATAACCTCAACATGAGGCGTTAATTTTACTTCAACTTTTCACGAACTTGAAAAAGCATATTAACAAGACGATGGGATAAAATGTGAACATGATTTACTGATCACTCAATTCATTAATTCTTGGGGCTTTGTTAAATATAAATGTGTGTCGGAGAAATTAATGAGAATATTCACTTTTGGAGAAATAAAAGTTATTGCTGAAGACGATGTTATAAGCTCATGTTTTAAGCCATCGGACGATATTAGCAAAAGAGATTTCGTGCAATAACCTCTTAAATAGAATATTCTCCCTTATTATTTCAATGCCTTTAAACTTCGTTATTTTTAATTTTGTGAAGTCTTCAGACTTGAATATTTTAGGAGGAAAATTCGAATATTTTAACATTTTGGTAAAGTAAAAATGGAATTTCAAAATAGACTACACTTAATGTGTAGAATTTTAAATCTTTTCTATTAGTTTCGATTAAAATAATTTAGTCAGAATAATTATATTAAGACCTCTTATGTTATTATTCAACACTAGCTCTTTAACATTATCTCTATATAAGATGTTTTTTTAATAATTAGTAGCTTAATATTTAAATGATTGTACTATTAATAGATTATAGTAGAAAAAAAGATCGTTGCTAGTTAAAAGAATATAAAATTAATGCAAGAGGGCATCTGAAATTTAACAACTACTGATTTACAAGAAAAAATTATTGTATGCAATGTGAAAAGAGTAACTTTATTTGAAATAAAATCTAAAGTATATGATACATATTATTTCCTGTAGGGTGCCATGCAGTATAGCGGCGCTGGCGCCGAAAGCTATGCTCCTTTCTCCTTCAACTACATTGCTGAGTTGGAAGATGGAAGCAGCTCCCGAAGCGAATCCGGGGATGGATCCGGCAAAGTGACTGGATCTTACAGCTTGTCCGGAAAGGATGGGCGCAAGAGGCAGGTCGACTACTTGGCTGACCAGGCCGGATTCAGAGCCACCATCAACACCAACGAATTTGGAACCAAGAGCGACTCTCCCGCCGACATCCAGTTCTATTCCACTGCTGTGCAAGAAGCCCCCCAAGCCCCCAGTGCCCCTGCCTTCAAAGCCACTAAGGGCCACTTCCAATCTGGGGCATCAGCTAGCCAATATAAGGTCTCTGCTGGTCAGTTCAACTCTGGAGCATCAGCTAGCCAATATAAAGCCTCTACTGGTCAGTTCAACTCCGGAGCATCGGCTAGCCAGTACAAGACATCCGGCTCTTCTGGACAATTCAACTTTGCAGGCCAACAAAGAGTAAGTATTATTATATTATATTATTTAAATGTCTTTGCTAAAACGTTCGAGATGAAACTGTTTCCGAATCTCATTTCCTTGTCAACAATACAGTTATATTGTTTTCCAAAAATAAAGAATGAATGGACTTGTTTAAGGAAAAAATCCTCACTAATGTTTTGCTAATTTTAAAGCACTGACAAAAAACTCCAATAAACAAGGGTTCATTTGTCCTAGATGTATAATTATTAATTTTTTATTAATTGGGGGGATTATAAGTTAATAATTATAAAGCGGGGGAAATCATAGTACTGAACTGCTTCGAATCGGCTGTTATTTTAAATTAACCAGAATAGCTTGTAATTGATCTATATTTGATTGTTACTTCGTATCCACCTAATTTAGCTTTAAAATTCGAGATCTATTCCTAATTTTTCACATAAGAATCCAAAGTAGTTTTTGATATTTGTCGTTCCGGCGAAATATATTTGAGTAATCAAATATATTCATGATGAAATGCTCTAAATTGTTCTTTGATAGTCTTGTATACGTGGAATGAAATTTATCTTGCTGGATTGTCTGAAATCTTTGATATACCTTGTATTTAATAGCCATATTTGGAATGAGTGGATATTAATTAACAAATGTTATGCTGGAAACCTTTGCGAATATCGTAAAAATGATTTAATTTCATTCTATCCTTTTTTCCGTTAACAACAGCTTGATGCTCAGCAATCCTACCAACCATCCCCCTATTCATTCGGGTATGAAGCTGACGCAACAGGTGGTAGCAGCGCTCGAAGCGAGTCCTCAGATGCCAGTGGAAAGGTGACCGGTAGCTACACTGTCAGAAATGAAGACGGCTCCCACAGATTGGTAGAATACATCGCCGACAAGGATGGATTCAGAGCCAACGTCAAGACCAACGAACCAGGCACCAAGAGTGACGATCCTGCCCACGTTGTGATCAAATCCGACGCACCTGCAGCCAGTGCACCTATCCAGCAGCAGCAACACCAATATTCTGGAAAGGCCAACTTCCCGGCACGCACCTACACCCAAAAGTCCAGCATGGTCAGCCAGAAAGCTGTCGATCCCTGGAGGCGATAACTCATCTACATGACTTCATTTGAACTGAGCGATATTTTGGTGAATCCTTCCTACAGAAGACTGTCCTATTAGAAATCTTAACCAATTGCAGGATTGATACATAAGTACTATAGTTAGCCTTTATAAGGCCGAGGAATAGGATTAGTTACGACTCATAAAGCTTAGGTTGCGGTGGTGTATTTCTTCACGATTTAACTCTATGAACCCTATCCCGCCTAAAACCGCCCCATTCGACAGAGGCTTGGACTCGGGCGGTTTCGGGTGTCTATGTGCATTTTACGGGAGAAAAGTAGTTCCTTTCTTTGTTGGCAATTAATCGCCCAAATTCGGGTGCCGTACTTCTGGAAATTCTGTAAAGAAAGGGAGAATTCCATTCTTTTTTCGTGTACGAAAATTCACTTCAATTTTTGGGGTTCTTTAATTCTCAATCTAACCGGGCTCAGAGAGTTAAATGCTATGTTATTGGGGTTAGGAATACTTAAATGTCTCTTTTATTTTAGCATTAACTCCACTTTCATCTTAGGTATCTGGGAAGTATTGCTGTGTGAAGTGGCATGACTTCTTCAAAGCACCAAAGTAGAAAGTTAGCATTAAATTTGTGGTTTTGCCGTTAAAATTCTTTTCGTATGCTTCGCAATTAGGATTTTAAAAAATTATTATCATTTTCTGCTCTTTGCTTAATTTGTATTACTGAAATAAGGCTCGTAGTATCTGGTTCAGTGGTTCACTGCTAAAAGAAAATATATTTGGTAAATAAATTTCTTCGCTATAAATTGCACGCTAAAAAGCTTCCATGAAACGTTGAAACAAAAGTTTGCATTGGAATTTTCATAACTCGAATACATAACAGCTCATTTTAGTGAGATTTTGAGATTAGAGAGAGTATTTTAGGACCAAAAACATGCACAAACTTCAAAACATGTACAGATTTTTCGATTTTTAGACGTTCGAGTAATGCAAATTCTACTGCATTAATCTACGGAACTATTCTGACTTGCGTTTTTGATAATGAAAATGAGTCTGGTTAGTTGTAGAGCAAGGAGATCCAAAATTTCGCTCAATTCAAGTCTCAGGTGTCTTCATTCCAAAGCGGCTAACTGAATACGGCTTGTATAAATTTCCAAAACATGGGCATTTTCTAAAAAAAATTCAAAGAAAAAAATCTTGTAAATATTTTTGGGTAGCATGAAAAAAAAATGTCAAAAAAAATTCAAGGTGTAGGTAACTCATTTTTTTTACGCAGGGCAAACACATCTTATAGACTTTGTTGATAATTGTACAAAGAACATTTAGGACATTTTTTGATGAAAACTGTGAAACATGCCGCGTTACAATGAATAAAATTTTAATTATAATTACATTAAAGTGATGACAATATATTTATAGATTCTTAGAAGGGACCTATATGCTCTTCGTCAAATTTTATTGGGAATTCTGTTTTTGGATCTTATTTGCAGAATCCCGTTGCCATCATTATACTGTGCCAAACTTCGACAATGTCTCATTATATCAAAATGCTTTAATGTAAAGATTTTAGAAATAAATCAAGTCTACAGTAATTAACTTGGTCGACGTATCTTTTTATGCGACATGTCTGATTTGAGAACATGTAGTAGATTTAAAATTTTATTTGCCAAAGAAATCTTGAATTATTAAATTTCATAAAAAGACAAATAAACCAGGAATCGAGTGGTGTCTGATTAAAATTGTGAACAATTACAAAATTTTTGCATTAGTGTATGTTTTTTGAAAAAATTATGTTATCAATTCATTAGACTGTGATATGATATAAGATGCTGTTTCACCTGTCCTTTTCACTTTGCACTGTTACTTGTTGTGTATGTCTTTTATACTTTTACAATAAAAGCATATTTTCAACTTGATATGTTCATCCCTTTGTATTCTCATAAGCATGAAACACCTTCTCAAAAATATTTTCTATAAGGAAAAAGTATCGTTTTGCTATTTGATCTCGACAACTAGTGCGACTTAAGCCCAGCAAAAGGCTGATCAGAAATATACATTTACTTCTAAAGAAAACACATTAAGTCACAACGAACATATTTACTTATAAGGAACATGGAGACCATTAGTAAGATGAAGATATCTCAACTACTTTGCAAAGACCAACTTAATATGCTGCATAACCAAATATAATCGCAATTAAGATATAAGAAAACTTAAATCTAATCTGTATCTTCCAAAATATCGAGTTTTGTATTTTAAGCTAAATGGCTAAGATAACTTTCTAAATTGTAAGTCTGTTTGGAATTTTATTCCAATTCTATTAAGTCAGAGTTTATAAGAGTTTATTTAAGCCAAAGAATTAATCACCCATTGATATTAGTAAATTTTAAATGTGCTTTTTCTCAACTGTAGATTTTTGTATATTTCATCTACTATAATCAAGAAGTCTACAAAAGTTTCAGATCTATTCCTTTGAATATTTCTGTGCACACTTCAACATAGTTAAAAAAAGGGATAGAGTCAATATAATTAGATAACTATTTTTAAGAAAATATTAGTGAGCAAATACCGAATTGTACATAATTTTAAAAAATAGAGATTTTTGGTTTTGACTACCACAAAATTAATTGAACAGCACAGAATTTCAAGAAAAATCTATTCCCTAGATAAAGCTTTAATGTTGGAATTATGTGCGAGATAATGCAGAGATTACTACAATTTGTATGGACAGAGTGATGTCTTTTTAATAAGATACAAAAAAATCCGAATTTTCCTTTAATAGTGAAAAAGAGGTTTTCAATTTTTAGATCGAGATAGTGCAAGATATTTATCTTGCACTAAATTTAAAAAAAGAATTTAAAATGCGTTTTCAGTTCTTCGGAATTAAGTCATAATTTTTTCAATTGTCAGAACTAAACTCCATATTTAATTCCAATTCTTCTAAAGAAATTTGAGTACTTTTTACCATAAAATGTTATTATGATTTCAGAAGAAAATATCCTGTTTCTGGAACAGCATTTTT
Organism: Araneus ventricosus; assembly: GCA_013235015.1. Lineage (NCBI taxonomy): Eukaryota > Metazoa > Arthropoda > Arachnida > Araneae > Araneidae > Araneus > Araneus ventricosus. The sequence continues at coordinate 62,409 of BGPR01002066.1, forward strand.
TTCCCTCTTTTCAAAACAATGCTTCACAACCACTGAGATGAAGTAATTTTACTTCATTTTAGTGTAATTAATTTTTAATAATAATTTATTGGAAGGATGGAGTAATGAATGGAGTTAACTTTGATTCATTTTAGTAGCTGCACAAAGATTTGGAATGAGTATTCATTTCCTTAAAATTAATTTTCACTTTTCTTTGTTTTAAATCCCGTTTGAGATTAAATATTTTTTTTAAATACATGAAAGTTTTTTATTTGCTATCATCTCTTATTCAGATAAATGAAATTAGATTTTTCAAACAGTGGATATCGCTTCCAAGCATTAATTAGTTTACCAAAGTAATTTTTAAAGGAGCTCCTGATATTTGCAGTCAAAATTCTTTTAAATATCTGATGAAAATTATTCATTTGAAGTCTTTATTATTGTTTGTCTCGTAATTTTATGCATTCCTTAATTTTGAAGATATGATTTCCTTCGTCAATTTCTAAGCATATTAAGAAAATCCGAGAGCTTCGTTAGCTTACAAGTCTAAAAGAATCCATAAATAAATACAAAAGCGATTATAAATTTTTCAATCCGCAGTGCAAATTAATTTCAGGAAAATAACAAACTTAGCAAAGTAGCAAAACAACTTAAAAAATAACAAAATAGCAATTAACACTCTAACCATTTCACTTTTTCTGCTATGTAAGCATTTGATACCTTCTGTTTTGGAAATGTGTTCTAATATAGGTTTCATTCAGAATTCACTCAACATTTGTAATGTTTATGGATTCCACGCAATTCTTGTATCTAATTTTAGTGCCTGTGAATGATTTAACTTTGATTAATAAGTTTAAAAATGCGATAGATACAAGTATGACATACGGGCACTATAGTTAGATGGTTGAAATGAAAATTTCTTGTAAACAGGTGGAAAAAGTTTTTAATTCATCTAAAAGTTTTTAATTATTTATTAAAATTAATTATATTATATATAAATTATCATAGCAAGTTAAAAATCAAAATTATTCAGCGCTATGTTTCTAGATTTAAGGTCTAATAAAAAAAAATTGTGCGAAATTTTTGGCCCTCCCCGAAATAATATAGACTTTTGTTTGGTTGTTGAAATCAAATACTCCGTGAAGTGTATACACAACATGGCAAAGACAGTTTATTGATGTGACTGTATTTGTAATTTACAATACTTTTTTGTATACAATTTTCTTTGTCAAAATGTAATCATCTTGAATGTTTTTGTTTGTCATTTTCGGTGATTAATACAAAACTGTTTTTGTATTAATCACCGAAGATTTCTAGATTTTTTATTTGTCATTTTCGGTAATTAATACAAAACTGTTGTGTTGCTAGATTTTTTTTCTTGTCATTTTCGGTAATTAATGCGAAACTGTGGCTAGATCTTTTTGTTTGTCATTTTTGGTAATTAATACAAAACTGTTGCTAGATTTTTTTTTGTTTGTCATTTTCGGTAATTAATACAAAACTGTTGCTAGAT
>BGPR01002066.1:65596-85564 GCA_013235015.1 Araneus ventricosus
GATTCTTATTGCCAGGTGAGTAAAGTCTGTAAAGTGAAAGTGTTTTGGTTTACATGAGCCACGAGGTTTGACATTCTTCATGACGATACAAAATTTTTATGACCTCAGCCCCCCAACCTCCCGACCCGAATTCTGGATTCGCCACTGATGGGGGTAACAATAATGTAATTTCAAAGTGCGTAATGAACAAGTTTCTTGGACAATTGTGGTGCCTGTCAAAGAAACTTGCTGCTTTTGCGTTTTTTGACGATTATGTTTTGCAAGACTCGAAAATAAAAATGGCGAACAGAAACAAATTATGAACCCTTAAGTTGATCCAGATGCAGTTCTTAAAAAGGGTCTGTATGATTTTATATCAACTAACACAATAAGTTTTTTAAAAAAAATATTGTATGCGCACCATCAGAGTTGCTTCAGAGAGATGTAAAAGAATGGAAATAAGATGAATCCTACAAGAAAAGTAAAGCAGTAATTAGTTCATTAAGAGTTGTAAATGATGTTGTAGGGCTTGGAGTGGCACTCATGGAAGAGAACAACAAACTTCATACAAAAGAAGAAGAACAAAAGCAATACTTGTTGCTGTTAGTAAAAAAATTTAGAATAAAATTGCCATACTCTAAAAAATATACTTTAATGTCCTAAAAATGTAGAAACAGCAAACTATAATTTTTTATCTTCATAACTATTAAAGTTGTAACAAATCGAAAGTCTTTTAGATTGCAATGAAAGGTTTAATAGATAAAGTTAGTTTAAATGAACTTATTTAAATTCTAATTCTCAATGAAATTCACAAATTTTCAGCCTTATTGAAGCTTTATAAATTTTGTTCTAGTAATTGCTTAAAAATTGTTTAATAACCTATTGTAGATTTCAGAAAAGTGATATTTAAAATAGAAAACTGTCAGAGCATTCATAACATTAGAATCGATTTAAAACAGCTTAATCATGACATAGATGCGTTTTTAAAAGGGGGGCATGGGGCATACTTTTTTTTGCCCTTGTACACAGAAGGAAATGAACCCAAAAATGCATTCGAAAAAGGAAATCGAGGATTCGAGAGCAAATCGATTAGTAAGTTTTTAACACTATAGATGGCAGCACGACAGAGTGTATTGAATCTTTTCAAAGTAGGTGAAAGGCCGTCTTGATAAACGCATATAATGCAAGTCGTTATCCTCACCATCCATCATAATCGTTGTATCTAGTTTGTGACAGTTCCTTGATGTCTCTGACTAAATAAACAAAAAAATTTCCTTCTCGGTAAATAACAAATTAAGTAAATGTATTAAAAAACTTCTTAGCAGATTATCTAATTTAAATATTGTGTGACAATTGAAAAACACTCTTGCTCCTCGTTGCCGAGAACAAGATAAATTAAAACAGCTTAGTTTATTTACAGAATAAGAATAGGTCGGAATAAAGGGTAAATATGTGCGAAAGTTGCAGCTAGTTTCGAAGGTATTTTAACACTTAATTTTTTTTTATATATAATTCTATATTAATTCGGCTCATAACAAATAATTCAACCAGAATATTTTTCCACAGCATTTCTTCTTTAACTGCATAAATTTCAAATAGAATTTTGTGAATTACATTTTTTGAAGCTCATTTGAACTAGAGAGCCTTCAAAATATTCCTTAAAAGTATTCGAACAGCAATGGGAAACGTCTATTAATCATATTAATTAAGAATAATTTATTCTTTCCGTTTCTATAGCAATATTTAACCATTTTATTAAATTGTTTTTATAGATTTCATTTCGGAATTTAAATTAATTAACAATTTTTTTCACAAAACGACAATGAATCTTACATTACGTAAATATACTTTCGAAATCAAATATTTTGAAATTTCAAATTTTCCCGATCAAGTGACAAGACATGCATGTTGAATTTACGAAATATTCACTCTTTTTTTGGAATCGGAAACATTTAATTAAAATTTAAAAAAATTAAGTACTAAGTAATCGTTTGCTCATGGAGACTACAAAACAACAACAAAATATATGACAAAAATAATCGCATTAAATAAAGGATATGTGGCAATATTTTCGTGGCAATTAGGTTAAACATAATCCCAATAAATACTGCGCCGATTTATAGTGAGCCAAAATAATATAAAAACTTCGAAGAGTTTTTATGCAATTTATAACTAGTGTGACTTATGTTGGGATTAAGCATTCATAAATGCAGGTTCTATTAATGTCGCATATTTTTTCACAACGAATTAAAAAAATTAAGGTTAATTTAATTGAGGTATTTTTCAGATTAATTTTTAATCAAAACATTTTCATATACTTTACATTTCATAAAAATATATAAAATATATAAAAATAATATTTTTTAAATATATAAAAGTGACAGTTTCTTCTAATTGTTTCAACTGTTTAGTAAAAGAAGTAACATCTCCTAATTTCAGTTTATTTACTTTTCTTTAAACAACAGATATTAGACAATTTATAGAAATATTGTTCCCCCCTTGAAATATTACTTATAACAGGAAATTAAGCGATAAGCAAATAGATGAAATTAATGAAATGCTCTAAAAATATAAAAAAATTCACTTATTAAATTTTAAAATAAATAAAATATGATACTTTATTTTGTATGAATAAAAGCTGCAATTTGGTTTAGAGCACCAGAAAATAATTCCGACTCATGAGTATTACATTTTTAAACCAGAAAGTTATTCCTCAGACTTCAACTCAAAAAATTTTTTAAAAAATCCACGTCTCACCCTTACTGTGTAGTCTTATTTTGGGGTGAGTACTGAGTATTTATTTTTTTCTTCATATTTGCTGTAAATCAATGCTTTACTACTTTTCTTTCTACCTTTGGTTTTTCTAATATTGATTTTATATGCGTCTTATTTCAAAACACATGAATCCATTTTTTGATATTTTGGTGTTCCGGGGAAACAAACATTTTTCAGCATTCAGGCTAAAGTTTGCGTAGAAAACACCGAATATTATTATTTCTACGCTCGTATGAGACTTTCCTACTGATGACGCATGCTAGACGTTAGCGTTTTGTTTTTATTACTCTTTTATGAGTTTCTTCTCTTTTCCTAAAATAGTGTTGTGTGTTTTCTTTTATTAATAAATGAAATAAACTATATATTTTCAAAAACGAATGAATATCTCATTTTACAATACATTTTATTAGTTTTCTCATTTAATTATAGAGCATGTTGAGAAATTATTACAAAATTCCATTCAATTTGTATCTGTTTTGATTTCAACTACTGTGTTTGAAGCCAAACCATATTTTGATTTAATTTAACAACTAGCTTTTTTAAGGTATAATCACTTCATATGATTAGAAACAACAGACTTTTAAACTAAAAACTCCAATTTACTCAGGCTCGATTTCATGCTTTTCATATTTTTTTCGTCTAAAATCTGAAATGTTTTAAATTTCTTATAAAATTCTGTAGTGGAGTTTTTAATATTAATATAATCGTATACGTTTGACCTTATAATTCTATGGGGGATAAAGACAAATAACTTTAAAATTTTTCCTATCTATATACGTCGGATAGGATTTCAACTATATTTTATCATGATATATCGCTTATGCGCTACGAATTGCCGCTATTATATCAAATGTTGTAAGTCAAAACCACACACAGAAACACATAGGAAATTTTAATTAACAACTGGAATCGCGCACTTGCAACATATCGTCACTTAACTCTTCCGCGTTCATTGGTTTCGCAGTGAAACCACACATTGAGCATTTTTTTTACTGCGCATGGGCGAAACGCAGCGTAATTTTTCTTTCACAACTTAAGAACCAGATATATAGCGCAACTTCTTCGAAAGTAATATTGAATTTTATGAAAGTTGAATGTCTTGAAAACTCACGTATACTTATAAATTAAATACATAATTTAAATTGCATTTCGATGATAACTTATTCGGAGAAAAAAATAGCCCGTTACCGTTCATTAGTTTCACTGTGAAACCACAAATTTCTTGAAAATAAAATTTGTTTTTCTTTACATATTTGTGATCAGCTATATTTCTAATAATCATTTTTGATCTAAATTTAGTAATTATCAAAACGAAACATGTAGTGAACTTGAAAGGGCAACACCACCTATCTCAATTTTTTGAAATTTCAAAGAGGCTGAAAATGCTAAATTTTTCGCAACAAATAATGAATATTTCTGAATTTTTTTCGCATCTGGTAGGAACATGCGGTCTGATGTCTATATTAGATGTTAAAAAATATTCGTTTTTGATTGCGAAAAATTGATTATTTTCTTCCATCTTTGAAATTTCAAAAAATTGAGATAGGTGGCGGTGTTTGTTAAGCGACGATATGGTAGTTTGCGACAACATACAATAAGCAGATGTCACATGCAACAATTTGAGAGCAGATGTTGCTAACCTATACAAGTTTTGTATCAATAAAATGCTTTGGCAAATTTGACATACGGCATTTTGGGGCAACAGTGACGAAATCCATTACTTGTTTTAATGATGAACTGCTTAGAAAATTTTCTTTTGATGATAGATAATTATGACTGAACTAGAAGACTTGTGCCCGTCTAAGACGGGCTTTTAACCCGCCAACAAGATCTCAGATCTGATTGTCGCAGATTTACGAACGAAAGTTGTAGTAGAAAATCTCATGTACATTGGCAGAGTGCTGAAGAAATAAAAAAAGGCATGAAAAACAGAACTGATGATTCAATTGACGATAACTTTCGTTTTGTAAATAACTTAACTTTTAACAATAACTTTCATTTCATCTGAGTGAAAATAATGCAAAATCCACTAAGAGAAAAAATGCATTACCAAAATATAAAATAAAAAAATGCTGAAAGAAAATTAATTAAAATGAATTTATAACATTGAAGATAACGAACTTTCTTTTAAATATTCAATTCAAAAATTTAGTATGTAAAAGGAATAAAAGGAAAAAAATATCGGTGCAGGTAATTCCATAACAATTCCAATGAATTATGTTTTGTTTACGAACACTGAATCAAAACTAATTTGAAATCTTCCCTATTCATACTATTTACCAATCCGTTGGATAGTTTGAAGATCCCATAATTTAGCAAAATGATTCAATGCACAGAGAAATGATTCAATGTTTCTCAAAACTCGGAGGGAAAAAAATACCCAAAATGAACAACAAAAAAATGCCGAAAGAATTAGGAAAATAAATTAACCAAACAGCATCCTGTATGCATCCTAACTTATAGACAGATAAAGGGAAATTTATGATCTCATAAGCTGCCAGAATCCCTTTGGTATGTAGCCAGATCACGTGAGCGTCACGGACTTTTCAGCGTAAATATATATATATTACTTAAAAGGAAATGACGTTTTCAATGCATCTAATAAAACTATATGTATCTTTTTAAAATCATGTATCAAATTGTATACAGTCCGAAAACGATGGCTTTTTGTGCACCACTAATGTTACTTTATGAAAAAGAAAAATTAAGTTGACTTCAAACGTACTTAAGTATTTTCTATACCTATTCCACTTTTAAGTAAATATTGAAATATCTATGTACAAAAAATGAAGCTGTTATATAGAAATTTGTTATTCATTGAATATAATCAGATAGGATTTAATAAATGTATCATTTATCTCTCATTTGTCCGTAGCTTTAATCCTAGGAAAAATTGCTCCAAAGTAGTTGAAATTTCAAATTCGCAAACCTGGTTTACTATAGTAAAACGACGGTTTTCAGTTGCAAATGTAGTTTTTTTTTTGGGGGGGGGACTTAGTACTTTCGCCATGATAGAAATTCAGGACCCATTAGGTTATACATAATTTGTATAATGTCGATAGACGTGTGTCTCAAGTGTCGATAAATATGTGCCACATATGTTGATTCTGCACCCCACCCCCCCATTTTTGAACAAAGTCGAAAAAACATATAGGGAATGTATGTTTGGTTTCGGTCGAAAATGGGGGATGGTGGGGGGCAGGAGACCCTTGATGACATATCTAGACGTCATAACCTTTCAAATGAAAAAAAAAATGTCGAAATCGGTGGAGGCTGGAGGATTCATTGAAGGCTTTTTTACCAAATTATTTTAAATATATAGATTTCTTTTTGATTTAGAGATCTGTGTATAATGAACTATAAGTCTGTGACCTCTAACTTGGAGACTGTGTTTCGCACTTATGAGGCAAAAGATATCCAGACGAAAGTGTTTATTTGGACATCTGTGACCAGGAATGCAAACCGTTCTGCAAGGAATAGAACGTGGCAGTTTTAGTTGATTGGTTAATTTTTGGGCCACAGAGAAGAGAAAATTCTGAATTTGACAGAGCAAAGGGACGATATCTGGTGTCTATTTCAGAGCATTGTTACTGAAAAATACGGAGTTTGACTTGATGTCCTCTATTAGTCAAATTTATAATATTGGTAATTAATAGTATTTTTGGTTGTTATTGATTCATTTTTAGATTTCGATATTATTAATTAATTGATTTTAAACACTGTGGTTTGATTTTCTTATTCCTAAATAGAAAGCATTAAAATTTTTTTTGAAGTTCCATCAACCTGAATATTTTCCTATCTTTTCCCCTGTTATTTTTCAAGTTTCAGTAGTTTGCAAATGAGGGAATACGATCAGAAATGCAGTTATATTCCTGTGTAAATGAGATCACATGAATAAGATGAGGCTTTAACATATAGAAAATGTCACTATAAATTAGTCAACCTATTTGGCTGGGTGATATTAGTATAATTAAAGGGCCGGCGGACTTTGCAATTAGCAGAAAATTACTAAAACATAAAATTTACTTTTTAATGTCTCATCTCCAAAATATATGCTAAGATAGCATTATGGCATTATGGTTAAATAAAATGAATAATTCATAATTCATAGGAGTAAATACTTTTATGACTTTTTCTCAAAACGGTGGGTTTTTTTCAGATTTAAATGTCTTTGAAATGTTCCAGGTGTCTTAATCTTTGAGGAAATTTCATAAAATTTATAATAAAGGTCCTTGTTATACATTAAAATAAAATTGGGTATGCATTTTAGGTTTCGAAATCTTTTAGGCAGTTAAAAGTAAATTTTAGTTCAGAAAAACACTAAATTTTTTATGAAAATTCAGCGAGTAAGCATACAAATATTTCTAAAAAAATGGAATTAAAATAATTCTTCTAATCATTTAAATGGAATTACAAAATGATTTTAAATTTTGTTCCAAATGTATTTTCATATGATAATAAGAAAAAATAATAAAAATTACTTCGCTTAAGACATTACAATTTTTTACATTTTAAAAAAATAAAAGATGTAATTTTAAAAGAGTTTTTTGAAGATACACTATATGCCCAAAAGTATCCGGACACTTGCAGATTTTCACATTTTTTAGAATTTCTCCGGAATGGTTCAACTGACTGCCTTTAAACTTTGGACATGTAAAGAATAGACAAAACTCACATTTTACATGGAAGATTCGGTCCTGAGGGGAATTCGAGGACTAGCTACAAACTGATGAAGACAAAAACGTGTTTGTCCCATCCCGCTTCACAAAGTACTGATAACAAGATGAAACTTTCAGAAATGGTAATGTTGAATGTGCATAATATTTACAGAAACTTTTGTAAACTTAGCACAAATATTTCGGAAGATATAAAGGTTTTCTTAAAAAATCTCAAATTTCCCTACCTGTTTTTTGCTTACAACATGCAGAGTTTTCTGTTATATTATACGAAACTTACAGAAAAGATGACAATATGTTAGGGAAGCATTTTGTAAAAATTTGGAAAAGAAGTTTTGAATATTGCAGGAATTATGAGCATTTTTAGTAAATAATGTTTTATTGCGCATGCGCGAAACATAGTGTAATTTTTCTTTCACAATTTTAAAGCTAGACATATAGGGCAACTTATACAAAAACATTCAGTTCAATATCCTTAGTATTCAGAAAGGTATCGGCATTACAACGAGCAGAATTTTAGCTCCTGTCAATGAGAAGCTAAAAGGTGAGGGGTTGTACACAAATTGATATTTTTTAAACTTATATCTTTAAATAGTTATATTGAAATGTATAGTGATTAGAATTTGCTGAATACCCATGAAGACTTATCAATTGCGTGCATAACTTAAATTCAGGCACTATAAATAACAAAAATTTTATTACTTTAATTATATTATTTACATGATTATTAACAAGTTACATATTACAATTTTACGGCCAAACGATATTTTTAAATATATTTCGTTTATGGCGAAACGATATTTTATCTAATTAATTTCTTTTCTTAAAATATTTTAATAATTCTACATATATTTTTTTATTCGTTACGAATGTTACATGTGTTCTTGGGTATTCAGCAAATTCTAACCACTATACAATTCAATATAACTATTTAAAATATAAGTTTAAAGAATATCAATTTGTGTACAACCCCTCACCTTTTAGCTTCTCTTCGACAGGAGCTAAAATTCCGCTCGTTGTAATGCCGGTATCTTTCTGAATACTAAGGATTTGAACTGAATGCTTTTGTATAAGTTGCCCTATATATCTAGCTTTAAAATTGTGAAAGAAAAATTACACTATGTTTCGCGCATGCGCAATAAAACATTATTTACTAAAAATGCTCATAATTCCTGCAATATTCAAAACTTCTTTTCCAAATTTTTACAAAATGCTTCCCTAACATATTGTCATCTTTTCTGTAAGTTTCGTATAATATAACAGAAAACTCTGCATGTTGTAAGCAAAAAACAGGTGGGAAAATTTGAGATGTTTTAAGAAAACCTTTATATCTTCCGAAATATTAGTGCTGAGTTTACAAAAATTCCTGTAAATATTATACACATTAAACATTACCATTTCTGAAAGTTTCATTTTGTTATCAGTATTTTGTGAAGCGGGGTGGGACAAACACATTTTTGTCTTCATCAGTTTGTAGCTGGTCTCCTAAATTCCCTCAAGACCGAATCTTCCATGTAAAATGTGAGTTATTGTCTATTCTTTACATGTGCAAACTTTAAAGGCAGTCAGTTAAACCATTTCGGTGAAAATTTGCAAGTGTCCGGATACTTTTGGGCATATAGTGTATTCAATGTATTTATATTCTAATATATATGCAAAAAAATAACATAACTCTAAATCTATTCTTTGCAAGTGCTTAATCGAGTTAAAATCATTTTCATTTCCACTTCCATTTGGGTAAATGCAAAACTGCCGCTTTTTGTAGAATTTGAGAGATGAAAGGTTATTTTACATTTTTTTGTAAAACAAATAAAACGAATAACAGGAAGAATCAAGGTGACAAATAAAAAAAAAACACAAAATTTTGACCAACGTCACTTTTTATTTATTCTTTTATTCTGACTTATTTTATTTTTGTCTCAAGCAAATATTCTTTAAAATCCAATCATTGTCATCATTCCTTATTATACGTGTCGTAATCTGTGGCTGTCCGATCGGCCACCGTTTTCGGGATGTTTCCTGATGAACCTCATCTTGGTTGCTGTTAGATTGCAAAAATGCAACTACATCATTTTTCGGCTTTACCAGTACCTTTAAATAATTTATATTTTCGCCACCAAAGTTTCTTTCTTATCTTGTGGAAACTTTTAAATTCTCAACGGATTTTTTTACAGTTTTATTAAATATATCAATTTATCACTTTTCTTTTTGTAGTAATCAACTTAATTATTAATTGCTTTAACTTTTTATGTAATTTATTTTAATGTTTCAATGTTTAGTAAATGGTAAATCACTTTTATTTCACGGAACTATATGCTCGACATTTTTAACGGCGGAAGCTTTTGTGTGTAATCTGGTCTGAGCGTCACCTGGCTGGAGTGCTTCCTTTGTCTAGTGCATATTGCTTTTTAAAAATTCTGAACATAACGGTCGCACCCTGGAGGTTTAGAGTTCCGTTGATTTTTTCATTAGGTTCTCGGCCTCTCAGCGTGCTGACGGGCATAAAATAAAATCTGTTGGATGATATAGTACACATATACAAAAGACGACAAGCAAGATATAATTTTAAAGGCCATTTTTGGAAGGAAGGCGATGCGTTGAGCGAACCGACTATGCTTTATCCTGTACTACTTCAGAACGACTTTGTTACAGTGGTATGCAGAATGAGATAAAAGAGTCATCTGAATCAATGGCGTACAGCTAAGTGAAAAATTTACGATTAAAATTCATCGAAACTAATTCATGAACTAATCTGCAATAAAAAATGTGCGTTTTCACCAAATTTTTCAAATTTTGTTTCTTGTCATTCCAAGAACCAAAATTTTCCAAATTCAAATGAAATTCCAAATTCAACTTCAGCGGAAAGAAATAAAATCTTTCTCAAACAGCAGAATCTTGGCCACTAATGCTACGATAAGTATAGTTTCATCAGAGATCTCTAATTTTTCTAATTCTCTAATTTTTTTTTATTCTTCGAATTTAAAAGTCTGCAGCATAATATTATTTTTACTTGTTTTTGTATTAATGTGTATATTTTTGTTTGGTTTTTATGTGTTGGTTATGTGCATCAGAACAATCTCTGTTATTTCAATATTCTGGAATATTATTAATTTAAAGTTGGCAGGTCAAAGTTTTAATGTGCAAAATAAAAATATATATTCGAAAACTTGTTCTTTTAAATCTCTCTATTAGTGTCACAATGCAATGTAAATCTATTTCAGAAATTCTTTCACTATAGGTCAAAGTTCTTCTTGGTAGACTAGAAAAGGTGGGTAATTACTTAAGTGAGAGTAAAAATTGTATTTTTATTGGTATTCATTTTTTATCACCAATTGATCTTTCATAATTGAATATATTATCTATCTTTCATAATGGTGCCATAACTTCAATTGCAAATCAAATTTCTAGACTGCTAAATTTAAATTCAAATATTTTAACTTAATATATATATTGACCATTTGAACAATCCCTCCAGTTTTTAACAGTTGCGTTATAAAATCGCTTGTCAGAAAGCTTTGAGAACGTTTGGACCACAACAAACTTGCGTGCTAAGTGAATCTTCGGTGGAATCTAATCTCGAAGCAGATACTCTTACATTAAGACAACGTGGTGCTATTTAACCCTTTAATGGGCCATTTTTTCTAGTAGTGTTATAGTAAAATGGCTTTGGGAATGAGATTCATCTAAGATAAGAAATTCATTTAGAATGATTAGTTATCAAGTCCAGACACTTCGTTATAGTTTGAAAAAGAAATTGGAACATTTAGTCTTTTGTTCATCGAAAACTTTGTGCTAGAATTTATGCCAACTTTAAAAAACGCATTTAAAAATTGATGAAGTTGGTGGTATACTTACCACGACCTTATAAAGGGTTAAAATAGAATACATATGAAGTCGAATTTAAAAGATATCGCTCTGAATCGTGTCCTTATGAAAAATGTGGAAGTTGCAATCCCTCCAATGGAATGCCAGATCATTAAGAGAACTTTTAAAGAACAAAGTTTTTTTGTGGCAATTTCTTTGAATAGTCATTTCTTAACCACTTGAAAAACCATTATGAAAAAGAATATGGCCGCCCTTCTAGGAGGACGCCATTTTTTTTTGTCTTGTCCGAATTGGATAGGTAATTTTTCTAATCCATCTACTGATGGCAATTTTACTTAATTTTTAAACAGATTGAAACGAATTTTGGGATAAATATTTTTTAATTAGGGGGTAACAGTCTTTGTTGCTAAATATCCCAAAATCTCGTATCAAGAATCACAGTTCAAGAATCAAGGACCATTATTTTGAAACCTACGATATTTAGAACGAGTTAACTCGAATTATGTTCTTAAGCGGTTAAAAGTAAATAAACACCAATATTAAAAACTAAAGTAGCGTTGGCATTTTCAAGAAAAAAAATTCTGTTTGCTGGATTCCAGATAAAAGAATGCGAGTTCAGTGATAATGATAGGCAACAGACAAACAGCCTTAGTAAATCGTAGCAAAAACATAAGATTGCGTAACTTCTGTGACAGCCTTCCTTGTTCTTCGCAAATAAAAATAAGAAGATTCGCTTCTCCGTGTTTGTTGTCGGAGAGTTCGATCTGGAAATGTATCTTTGAAGCATGTCTACTTACCTTTTATCTTGCAGCAGCTGATAGCGGTCGAGAGCTCTTGAAGCCGAGAAAATGCATTTTGAATCAAAGAATTGATAGCAAATCACTTCAAGGAAATAAAGGAATTGAAATCTTATGCATATTTTAAATGACTAACGGTAACGGAAACGGACGTTTACTTTTTACTTTCTCCTATATGAAGTATACAAAGAGAAAGTATTGTAATCGTCGAAAATCTCCACGTTTTAGACCTCCCTGAGTCCGAAAAGCACAATTTTGGAATTATGTCTGTGTATGTGTCTATCTGTCTGTGAACCTGATAACTTGAAAACTATTTGAGCTACTGGAATGAAATTTGGTATGTTATCTTAACACATAATTTGTAGGTTTCTGTCAAATTTTTGACAAATTCGTCTACCGGAAGACTGACTGTCTGTCCGCGTTCATGTGAACACTATAACTCAGAAACTTGATTAGATAGTTGGACAAAAATTTGGAACACAGTTTTATCATCAGGAATGTTGGTCCGTATCAAAGTTTGGGCCAAATCTGTGAAAGGGTTGGATGGCTGTCGGTCTGTGTAATCGCATACTTCTGAAGACGATATCGTCTAAAAGAAATGACTTAGAAACATGAAATTGCATATGTAGTCTTGAAACCCTAATTGTAGATTTTCCTCCAATTTTCGTTTAAATCGGTTGAAAAAAAGGAGCTGAAATTGCATATTCGATTTCTTCGCCATTGTACGACGCAAAAAAGGCGTGCGTTTTTAATCCTTTCCCGTTGTACGTTCTGTCTTGGCTCACTGCTAGATTCTTCTCGAATAAAAGTTAATTAATCATGGAGTGTTTTTCTTCTAAGTTTTCTTTCATTCCGAAACAGTTTCTCGATAAGTTGCGTATTTGATTTGCGGTTAGTTTTATTTTGTACTAGCAGTACGCGCACGGCGTTGCCCGTGGAATCAGGACTTACACAAAATGGGGGAAAAAAACCTCCCACAATGACATGCAAAAGTTCTGAAAACAAAACAATAGATACACATTATTGATTTTCCCGCTTATTTTTCATCGCGATAATGACATTTCAACGGTCGGAAAACAATACAGAGTACGTTAATTCAAAACAAAATTTAAAAATTTGCAACGTGAAAATCATTATTATACTGCAAGCAAAGTATGCGAGACGAATAAATACGTTAAGATACTGCGGAAAATAATAATTAAAGTCAATCAGTTGAAGGCTATGACGTCACCTGCGCTCTGCAACGTCAGTCAATAAAATTGCCAGCAACGTTCCGGAAAAGTGTTGCGGGAGGAACCTCGCTAGAGAAAAATTACTTTCAACTGACCAGGAAAAAATTATTTAAAAAAAAGGAAAAGATGCTTTAACCGTTCTTGTTTTAAATCCGACAGAACCGTTCTAGATATAAGCTGAAATGAAAACAATAGTGTTATTAGAACGCTAGATGCAGCAAATTTAGAAACAAAAATAAAATTTCGATGGCAAAACTGACTATTATTTAAAAAATTCTCAAACTTCAGTAAATTACGTTAGAAATTCTAAACTAACTTTATTAGAACGGAAATCGTTTGCTCTTTCCGATGGTGTATCTATTTTTTTTCGTACGGTTATCTGAAGCCATGCTATTGAGAAATTAGTGCGAAAAATAACCCAAAACAACACAAAATATTAAATAAAAAATTTTCTAGATAAAATTTTAAAATTCCGATTTTCGTGGTACATTGAGCCACCATTAAGACTACCTGTGTGCCAAATTTCAAGGCTGTAAGTGCAATAGATTCGTCTGGACATCGCACTCACGCACCTAAACATTGCCTTTTATAAGTATAAATTTGGTAATACATTTTTTTCTGAGTGGATTTTGCATTAATTTTACTCTGACGGAATGAAAGTAGTTGTTAAAAGTGAAGTAATAAAGTAACAAACCAAAATTAGTGTCAATTGATTCATCAGTTCTGTTCTTCATGCTTTTTTAATTTCTTAAGCACTCTGCCAATGTGCAAGATATTTTCAACTACAGCTCTCGTTAGTAAATTTGTAACAATCAGCTCTGAGATATTGTTGGCGGTTCAATACAGAGTTGCCATATTGGCCTTTTTAAGGCCAAACTATGGAAATTTGGCCTTTTTCCAAAGCCCTTGGCCTTAGGAAATTTCATTTGACCTTACATTCAATTTTGGCCTTTTTTGGCTTTATTTTCGTTAATAACTTTCAGAAAATTTTTTAATTACTTATTCTATTGTTTTTTAATAAATTTTAGATATTGCACATTTCAAATGATACATAATGAGCTGTCAAACGAAATAGCTCCTGAATAGAACAAGGATGTTTAAAATTTCTTTCACTTAATTTTAGTTTAATGAGAGAGCATTGAACATGTGCCTATGAAGTGGGATTTGTTTTCATGAAGGATGGTCTTTGTTCTGATAGCAAATGATGTTTCCAATCAATTTGTGAAATTTGGCCTTTTTTTGGCCTTCTTTTTAAGAAGGTTTGGCCTTATTTTGCTATTTTGATCTGGTAACCCTGGTTCAATAGCTGTTCTGCCGCTCATCAGTAGCTACAAAGCAAACGCAGTCGTGCTTATGAAAGTTTTCCAGAGAAAAGAAAGTGTAATCTATCCTATTAAAATTCGAAGGTAAACAAACATATGTATCTATGTCTTTCTATCTTCTCACGAACCGCTGAATCCTGAAACTAGCCGTAAGTACCAAAAGATGGAAAATAATCCAAGAAATCCATTTCGACTATTTAAACTCCGAAATTGTAATTAGTTAAAAAGATATTAATTAAAAACGTCAAAATGAATGAATTGACGTGCTGCCATCTATTGGCAGCATGGTGAATTCATTCACGTCGGATTCTTTTTCCCCCTATTATTAGCTTTCGCATCCGGTGTCGCATTTTTTTTATTTATTTAACGGAAGTTGGTATTTCTTTTTGAGCGAGCTTCTGTGTTTGGATTTATTAACAATGGGAAAAAATCGTTTTCATGCTTTTTTTCTTTCTTTTTTGTTTTAAAGTGTTTAACTTCATAATGTCTGTTAGGGAAAGTTAGTGACAATATTTGTTGATTGTAGAGAAAAACGGAGACGGGGCATATGAAAATATATGAATCCCAAGGTCTCACGTGGCCTCACTTCTCTCCGCCCGGGGATATCCTATTATTCGTGATAGTCCGTGCAACGCCGGGCCACACAGCTAGTACATAATTAGACAGCGTTTGAGAAAACAATCTGCTGTGAAGCATTGCTTCACTTGCTTCGAGTGAATGCACGCCACTGATATTAACAATATTAATTATGGTATTGTTTACCTGTGCATGTCAGGCGCCTTGCGTCCGAACTGGCCTGTGCGAATATTTACGGTTGGTTAACTTTAAAATAAAGAACATGAGTGAAGCCTACAAAGAGAGTTTTGAATTCGTTTTAAGCTCACAACATTTCAGAATTGCATATACGATCATTAGATACAAAATAGTAATGGATGTTGATAGCTTAACCGAAAAAATCGTTATCCGAAACGGCCTCCACCCTTTAGTTAGGTGAAACGATGTTGTACTAAAATATATTTGAATCAAATTGGCTTCTGGGGTCGAACGTCTACTGTTTGCCTTTGTCACTCAACGTCTTAATAAAAGAAAAGGAATCAACATTTAATACTAAAAATAAATAATATAAGTTATAAATTTCAGCATATATTCAAGAGCACTGACAGAAATTTATAGGATATTGATATCGTAAAAATTTATTTTAAAAAATGCATTCGCCTGAAGTTGATTAAGTATGCTGAATTGCTTTTCTGTTTGTCTTTCACCCCCTAGAAAAATCGTGAAAATTGGAAATGGTGTTTGCTCTAAAAGATTTAAGTGTCTATAAAGACAATAGTTATTTACACAATGATACGAGATTCTCACATATATTCTGTGATTTTATAGCTAATTACATTCGTAGGGTAAATATGCTTTGAGCGATAATTTTGCACTAATTAATTATTTAAGCAATCAAAAGGGGAAGAAAATATAACTGCATTTTTTTGCAGGCATCTGATAAAAAATGTTTAAAATTGTATATGATTTGAAATAAAAATTCAAAAGATAAAATGGTATCCACAGCATCAAGGACCTCAAATGCATTTTAGATACAGTAGAGTCTCCCTACAGCGAATTTCTCCCTATAACGAAATTTTTAATCGGAATGTTAAATAACATTCAAAATATTCTCTATATAACGAAGTGGTTATCTCCCTATAACGAATTTTTTCAGACCTTTATCTTTTCGATTTTTGTCATTTTTGAAGAAAGTTGCTAATTTCTGTGCTAACAAATCGGTCACATGTGCCTGTTTCTGGAACCACTCTCATTGTTCATTCCAGCGATAACACATAACAATAGAATGCTATGTGAAGGGTAATGCAGTTGTGTGGACCTGGGTTTCTACAGAGGGAGCAACATTTCTACGGGTCAAGATTCCAAGAATCGGGGTGGAGTAGGGGTGGAAACAGCAAATGGATGTGACAATACACATTTTATGTTTATCCATACTAGTACATATTATTCTCTAAGTTGGTGAATTGTCTTCACTTTTGAGCATTTATTTATAAAATAAAAATTAGTATAATTTTAACAAATTTATAATAAATATTACATCATTTTTAATTGAAAGTCATAATTAAATATTTTTGAACTTATCGCACATACTAAAAGGTTTGTAACATTTACTTAAATAACTGCAAACATCTCTAATCTCCGTATAACGAAATTTTCTCTATAGCAAATTTTTCAACTGGAACCAAGCGATTTCGTTATGGGGAGATTCCACTGTATTTCTATAACGAAAAACGTTTTCCATCGACAACTATCTATCTTTCAAAATTAACCAACAAAATTCCATTATAATTATTGCAAACATTTATCAGACTTGTTTCAATGAAAATCATGCAAGAAATAATATCACTTATAAAAAAGTTAAATGAAACAAAGAATTATAATCTCAATATTAAAACAAAAAAAAATTATCAAGTCCGCAGCAGTTCGTGCAGAAACGAGCTCGAAAATAACCGCTCTGAATAAGCATTTGGAATAAATTCTCCCTAATTCAAAATGAACGCGGGAATAGGGTGAATTACTGCTGAAGTTACGGAAGTTGCAAATCAACAGTTATTCAGCCGGGGATGTATAAATGAGTCATTTTCATGAACTCTTTCAACCTCTAAATTATCCCCGGTTCGGTCCAAAAAACATTCCATGCCGTTATTCTCAAAAAATTCTACGAAATTAATTCCATTGGTTGCTTCCGAAATATCCGATAGATGGCGCTGACGCTGCACCGGAAACTTTCCACTGCATCTCTGCTTATTCTAAGGAGATAATTAAGTGCTCCGAGTTTTCGACAGTTTCTTACTACGAGGAGAAGAAGCTTTGACAGCGTGTGTCCGTTTCGACACGTGATATGCGTAAAGTAAACTTTTTTTGAGTGGATTCTTTTTTTTTCGAAGATGGTTTTCGTTTGAGCAAATGGCGCTGTTAATTGGACAGAAAGCTGAATCATTAATTTTTGTGGTGTAGTCCAGGATCAAAAGCTGGCTTTATTGTAAAAGAGAACTTTGAACTCGAGAGTTAACCATGTGGTTTGTGTCCCTTCTAGTTATTTTGTGTGCGAAAGGATTTGTTTCACTTTCTAAACTGGGTGGTGAGTAAAATTTTTGAAAAATTAGATTTCGCGTTCATTTAGATAAATCTTTAAATGTCATTTTCTCTAGTGGATAAGGTTTTGTGCGGAAAATTTTACTTTATTGCTTGAATTATTAATATTATAAAATCTTTATCGGATCATTAAAAAAATTTTCATGGAAATTCATTTATTAATTGATGTGAAATGTAATAGTTTTTAATAGAAGATTCCTTATTAAATATCCAATAGGAATGTTCCTTATATATCAAATTAATTAATCAATTGCACAGTTAACTAAATATTATGGCATATAGAACAAAATTCATTCATTTTCGAATTATTCATTTTTTAATAGTTTAAGTATTCTGGTTCTTAACATTCTTTTCAAATATCTTTTCAGAAAATTGAATACATTTTTAATATACGGTGATATTCTTGAACTCTAGAATTATATTTATATAAAAAAACTTATCTTGCACAAAATTAAATTTGAAAGAAATGAAAAACTGCCAAAACTTGACGGACGGGGCACTTACATGAGCAAAATGCATAAAATCTTTGGATACAATGAAATTTCTTCAGAAATGAACATTTTTTAATCCTCGAATTTCAGGTGATGAACTTTAATACCCTCTTATCTTTTGTTGTGGATATTTGGATCTGTTATCGTTATGTGATGAATTAAATAGTAGAAATAATTAATTCCGGTTATACATCTAAGAAAAATACTTTGGTTGGAATGGATATAAAAGACCAAACGTAATAGAAATTATAATCTTTATGTTATTGATATGGAAATATCTAATAGGGGGCAAAATAATAATCACACTAAAAAAAGTCACGCTTTATTTTAGACAGCCATTGACATATGGAATTTTTATTTTGATTGCCATTAAAGAGTCATAGATTTCTAAAACAGCTAAAACTCTGATGATCGTGAATTTTTTCCTAATGAATACGTCAGGATATTTCAGAAGATTTTGTACAAACATCTTGTTATATTCGATCTTTTTATTTCTTGTGTATGAAGTATACATAAAGTACTGTAATCGTATAAATATTAGACATCAAAGTTATGATGAATTTCTATGTTTTAAATCAATCCGATTTCAAAAAATGCAATAATTTTTTATTTGTCTGTCCGTTCGTGTGTGTGTGAATAAGATATCTCAAGAACACAGCGAACTAGATGGATGAAATTTGGTATGTGACTTTCAAACCAAAATTGTAGAACTACTTGAAATTCTAGACCAAATTCTCAAAGGGTGGAGACAGTTTTCCAAAACGTATGCACAATTTTTCTCATTGTACTATGGAACAAGAAAATCGTGAATGTTCCCTCAGAAATAATTGTGCCTATATGTTATGAATCCAAATGTTCTCTCGATTACAGTGGCGAAACGAGGTAAGTGGCGCCCGGGGTATAATATGCTTTTTTCGCCCCCTCCCTCTATCGCCATCAGTGGCTTAGTATGTCTATTATTATATGTACCCTATTAGCACTAAGATATTGTACGATATCCCTCGATATGCTGAATGATATTTCGAGAAGATATCGTAGCATGTAGAGCATCTTAAGTTGCTAGGACACGGTATAATTTTTACTCTCCCTAGTCATATTTTTTTTAACCCTATGAGCCTTATCCCGCCCAAACCGCCTCATTCGACAGAAGCCGGACGCGGGCGGTTTCGGGCACCTGAGTGAATTTTACGGGAGAAAAGTGGTTAATTTCTTTCTTGACACTTGATCGCCCAAACTTGGGCGTCGTTCTCCTGGAATTTCTGTAAAGAAAGGAAGGATTTCATTCTGTTTTCGCGAACGGAAATTTACTGCAGTTTTTGAGGTACTTAAATTCTCACTCTAGCCTGGTTTAGAGAGTTAAAAAGAGACATAAATGAACTAACTTTGTATCTCCATAGCGCCCCCTAGAGGTTGACGCCCGAGGCATCTATACCCCACATGCCCCTCCCCATATTTTGCTACGCCTGCTCAATTAACAACTATAAAAGTCTGCTAAATATAAAACTAAAATGGACAGAAGTTCCAGCCGGTACCGTATCGAATTTTTCTCTCTATCCCGTATTGAAAAATGTCCCGTTATGTTCCAATTTTTGTGTATTAGTAAATAGCTCATATCAAAACAAAGAATTACTAGATTTAATATTTTAGAAACTTAATTTAAAAAAGCAAAATAAAATCGCGAATTCTCTTCGCTCAACTTTTTCTTTGCGTAGATTGCAGTC
>BGPR01002066.1:85574-101670 GCA_013235015.1 Araneus ventricosus
ATCTCAAATTTTTGAAATTTCAAAGAGGAGGATTCGAATGAATTTTTCGCAAACTATACCGAATAATTCTAGATTTTTTTTCACGTTTGGTTAGAACACGTGGTCTCATGTTCATAGTAGATCTTAAAATAATTCAGAAATATTCGTTATTGGTTGCGAAAAATTCATTTGAATCTTCCTCTTTGAAATTTCAAAAAATTGATATAGGTGGCGTTGCTTGTTAAACGACGATTTACACTTCTTTATATCTTTTGCTTTCTTTAAAATTCCTTAATAACTGACTATTGTATGTTCACGGATTCCGAAATCCCCATCGCTTTTGCGCATGCGCCAGTCGGAGTTATTTTCACCAAAATAGGGGGGGGGGAGTGAAGAATGAGAGGGGAGATGTTTACATTTTACTTAGCGTGATCTAACAAAGAACTCCGGAAATCCGCTCATCTTAATCATTGTCTGTCACCCCTTTCCGGCGTAAAATCGCCCAAAAGTACTAGTCGTGGGATATTGAAACGAACTATATTTTATTGTTTCGGAAATTTTTATTTACTTATTTGAATTATGTCCAATACCCTCATACCAGGCACACCTGGAATCCCGGATTGAGTGTCTGGGTTTTAAAGCATCTCGGAGTTAAGTCCAGGAAATCTGGTCACTTTATGTAAAAGATCCCAAACAGACTTTTGTTTATTTCTTAATCTTCACGTCTTCAAGCGATGACTTCTAAAACAATTATTCCATCAAAATTCAAAAAAATATATGTTCAAAGATACCTCTTTTATTAATGTAGTATCATTTCTCTGATTTTTGCAAAAAAAAAAAAAAAAAATATTTTTAATTACAACCACAATTCCCATGCAAATGAATATATTTGAAACGAATTTTGTATAATTTGAAACTACTATGTAGTTGTAAATCTATGGAAAGCAAGCTTACTTTCCGGGATTTTCTTGATAAATATTTAATCCTAACCGTGTCATATGCAAATATAAGTAAGCAGAGATTATCCCGACCTGCCCTGAGCCACATGTTACAAAAGATAACAGACTGTCGTGAAGCGAAAGCAAGCAAATATAAGTAAGCGAAATCCCGTTCGATTTCCGATTTAAAGGCAATGAAGTTGAGGCATCGGAGTTTATCAGATAGTAGCCATTCAGATTTGACAACATATTGGAACACTTGTATGAAATTTTGATGTTTAGAAGTACTTATTGGTTTAAGTATTTGTTTACACTTATGAAAGGGCACGAGTCTCCTATATTTCTTACTTGCCGCCTTCGGCGACCAGCTTGATCGCAGGAAATAAAATTTCAACTGAATCTCTTATGCATAATTTTATATTCATGGTTCCCTTAACATAGTAGTTTTAAACTTCAAAATTGCTATAGATGTTTAACCCGCGTTCTTTTCGTAGCCTTGTACTTGTTCTGTTCCTTGTCTAGATTAACAGAAAATACGCATTTGATTTCAACATTAAATTAGCGCGGCACATTTTACGTCCAACACATTGCTAATTGGCTTAAAACAGGCTGATAAATAGAATTAAAGCATAGCAAAGAAATTCTTTAACTTTACTGAATTATTTCATTTTTTACTCACTATCTTGAGGACTTCCTTTACATATTTCACAGAAAAATTGATCAAATAAATGAAGAAAGTAAAATCCTGTGATATGTTTTTCTTAGCTTTCAACAATGCAAGGGAAACATGCAATTGAACATTTCTTTAAACAGAGAAAACGGTTTGAAATGCATTGTAACAAGTGTTGTTGTAAATTATGCCAAAAGATATATATTTTTTAAAATTTATTAAAATTAGAGAAAAACCGTACGCCAACTTAATTGATATCATTGAAAAGGTAATTTTTTAAATTTTCAGATGGTGTAAAAATAATTTTTGTGCTGTAATATTTTTGGAAGTTATTAAGGAAAAACCACTTAGCTTAATTTTTAATTAATTGAAATTCTAATTAAAATTTAAAAAACGGCTCCGAGGTGCACATTCCCACCCTCCAAAGTATGTTTGTGTCAAATTTCGTTGCTCTAAGCGGCCTGTCCTGTAGTCTATCCTGTAGCGCTCTGTCCGCCAACACACACGCACGCACACACCTTTATTATTAGTAGAGAAAATATGGTGAGAGAGAAGAGAGGCTAACGTCACGAAGATCACAGTTTTATCTTTGCTGTCTCTTTTTGTATTGAAGTTTTTGAAATAAGCCTACATTCCTGTCATAATTTCTTTTCTTTTCTGACCTGCAATAACGTTGACTTTCTCTGCTTAGCTATTTTCTGCATTTGAGTTTCACATGCCTTATGTTTGAATATTACATCTTTCTTCTAATTATATAATTACATTGAAAAATCCAATTATGATTTGCAAACTTAACGAAATTCAAGATTACAAACGAAGCTACTTATTTTTGAGCTGGCATGGAATATTGTTAATAACTGACTGATCATGCGAAAGGGGCCACTTCAAATTTAGAACCACTTTTCATATGAAATTACTTGAGTTCTTACTTTCTCCAATACGAAGTATACAAAGAGAAAATATTGTAATCGTCAAAAAATTCGAACTCGATATTTTGACGAATTTCCACGTTTTATACCCCCCTCAGTCCGAAAAACTCAATTTTGGAATTATGTCTGTCTGTCTGTCTGTGAACACGATAACTCGAAAACTATTAGAGATACGGGGATGAAATTTGGTATGTGATCTTTACACATAATTTGTAGGTTTCTGTCAAATTTTGGACAAAATCCGTCAACGGGAAGTCTGTCTGTCTGTCATCGTTCATGTGAACACTATAACTCAAAAACTTGAATAGCTAGATGGATAAAATTTGATACACAGTTTCACCATCATGAATGTAGGTCCGTATCAAATTTTGGACCAAATCCGTCGATTTGTCTGTCGGTCTGTATAATCGCATATTTTTAATCGCAATAACTTCTTAACAAAATTACTTAGATAAATGAAATTTGGTAAGTGGCCGTCTTACCTTAATTGTAGATTTGTGTCCAATTTTTGTGTCAATCGGTTAAGAAAGGCGATGAAATTGCATAATTAATTTTTCTAATCCGATTCTGCATACGCATGCGTACTGGTAGCAATGTCTATGCACGCCGAAGGATTACGTCACTTTGTCCTTGAGCCAGCAAGAGTGGAATCTAGCAATGTGTGATAGATGCGTTTTAATCGGTACGCATTTCTTCGAATTTGATTCTTTACGTAAATATTTTACAATTACTATAATCTACAATGAAAAACCTTCTGATAGGCATTGGATTCTGTGTTACAGTAGGTTCGATTTTTTTATCCACGGGGGGAGGGGGGACAGCACCTTTTTGGGGAAGTATACAAGAAAGTTTAGGGGAGATCACTTCCGCTGGTTAGAAGTACGTATCGATTCGAGCAGTTACATTTACAAAAAGGCAAAAATTTCTTGAATACATAGAAAGTATGGTGGTGTCAGGAAGAGATGCTAAGTGTTGGGAAGAAAACAATTTTATCCTTGTTCTCGTTCCTTTTTATGTTGCAATTTTTGAAATAATCTTACATTCCTGTAAAAAATATTTTTTTCGGTACACAGGACCTTCTACCTTCTCTGTTTATCCCGTGTTACCATTGAAGTTTTACTAGCCTAATGTCTGGAATTACATTTTAATGCTCACATTGACAAATTCAAGTATGAATCACAAAGTCAACGAAATAATAGACTAAGTATGTACTTTACAATATATTCGGATCTATTTATTTTTGAGTTCTCATGACAGTATTAGTAAAATCTTAACTGTCTGAACCATGAGAAGGTACCTACTTCATATTTAGGACCACTTCTGAAGTAAAATTATTTTCATGTTTACAAATACTTATCGATTTGAGAAGTTAATCACACTTATGAAATGGCGCAGGCCTCCTGTTTTCATAGAAAATATAATAGAGTAAGTGTCAAGAAAGACACAGTTTTATCCTTATCGTCGATTCTTTTTGTACTATAGTTTTTGAAGTAAGCTTACATTCACTTAAGAATTTCTTTCCACAGTAACATCGACCTTCTCTGGCCCGTATTTGCATTTGAATTTTGTATGCGTGATGTGGGGGCATTAATCTTCTAATTATTTGCTTACTTACAAACCTAACAAAATTCAAGCCTACAATGGAAATATTGATCTTTGAGGCACTAAATTAGTCTTCTTCGAAATAATTAAAAAAATCTAATAAATCTATACTGTACCTGCTCCAGATTCCACTTCTTTATTTACTTTTCGATTAAATTCTCTGTGGCGCCACTTCTCCTGATTTTTATTGTCACAAAAACACATTTATTCATACACTAGTTTATCCTTGTATAATATTGCTCGACCGCCAGATTATTCTTATCTTGGATTGCAGTTTAAGAAATCTATGGGTAATCCTTTATTTGTTCTGCAATCAACAAACGTCCACTTATAGTTGTTTAGGTAAATGCAATCAAAACCGACAAACTAATCCCGAGATTTTAAAGAAATGCATACGCTGAATTTTCCATGGAAACCCAATAAAAAAATGTATATATTTTGAATAGGAAGTTCAGGCTTAAATGTAGTTGGAATGATTCTGCGCATACTCTCTTTTACCGGTAAGAGATGTAAATCTTTTTGTTTGTTTACTTTTCAAACACTTTTATAGTTCAGCAACGGATTCCGAGACTAGCACTTTTGGACGATTTTACACCGGAAAGGGGTGTCAGGCAATGAGTCATATGAACGCATTTCCAGAGTTCTTTGTTAGATCATGCTCAGTAAAATGTAAACATCACCCTTCCGTTCTTCACTTTCCCCCTATTTTGATGAAAATAACTCCGTCCGGCGCATGGCAAAAGCGCGGAGGGTTTCCGAATCCGTTGCTAAACAATATTTGACGTGACTTGTTTAATGTTTGTATAGATGGAATATTGTGATCTATTTTTCACTCACGTCCTGATGTGTTAGATGTTTGAAATTTCATACATTGGCGTATTCTAAATAACAATACACTATTTTAATATTTTCTGAATTTAATTATCACTTAATCATTAATTAAATTAAATTTTGATTCCGTATCCGTGGCGCCACCTGGTAGTGAGTTTCAGAAACAGTAGATCTGAAGATCTACTGTTTACTACTAAAAACTAAAATTCTGCTGTTTAGTACTTTAGATTTCTTTTTTTTCCCTGGACTGATAAAATTGTGGAATTGTGGATCTGTAATTATGTGGGCCTAACATGTACAGTATTTTGCCATTTTTATAATTGATGCTTTAAATAAGGCACGGTATGGTAAAAACAGAAGATTACCTGAAATATCTTATTTCCAGTGCTTTTAAAGCCAAGAAGCCGATTAGCCCTTAAAGACCCAGTGTTGTCTCAAGCTACATACCCATTTTTGTCTTCTAAAATCTTGAGAATAAGACCGATGCTCTAATACCTATTATAGCCAATAAGATACATACTGAAATTTTTATTAAATGAATTTACAACATATGGATTGCATCCTGAGTGCTGATAAAAATAAAAATAAATTGATATTTTTCACTTGAGGCTGTATCTTTTTTAGCTTTGTTTGTACAATTGAGAATACCATATTTTATTTCACAATATTGAAGAAAATTCTTTATTTGTTATTATTTGTTAAAATTCATCTGTGTTTGACATTAGAGAATTTTATCAAGGAAATTTTTTTCTGAAATAAAGTCCAGTGTGGTCGGTTGGTAACAAACTGATTTTTACCCATAAATCATACTTAAAACAAAATAGGATTTTTAAAATTATTTTTACCATATTTTATTTAAGAAATGAAATGAATTTTTAAAAAATCGGGCTTTTAAGAATTCAATTGACGTTACAATAGAATTACTAGAATATGTAAAAAGTTCATGCAAAATTTATTTTAAGCAAAATCCCTGTCGTTTTCTTTAATATCAAAAATGATGATTGTTTTCTTCTCTGTTTTTTTTCACATCTACTAGTATCTCATCGCTTCACGTATCATTTGATTATAATTACATGATGGCTGAGTTATTGAAAGAGAAATGCTTTGCCTTTTCTTTGATTTCTTTCGGAGAACAATGGCTATAGAATATGAACGTGATCCGATTTTAAACGACTTATATTGCTTCTCAATTCATTACACGTTTTACGACAGTTGTTTTGTGGGGTCTATTGACACGCGGGACGATGAATGATAATTATCCTGCAATTTTCCGCCAGACAGTATCATTAGACTTACGTTTTCTCACAGCGTTTCTTCGCCATTTTCTGTTTACATTCGGCGGAACTTTATTCTCGTATGTCAAAAATTGATTCATTTTGTCTAATTACAGAAACCTGTTCATTGTCCTCTTGTAATGAGTTATGTTGGTACGATAATATTTTTTCTTAAATAAATAAAAGTTGATGGAAGTAAGGTTTTTAATTTGGCTTTATTTCTTTCTCAGCAAGCCTGATTCGAATCTTTGTGATCATACGAATAAGTGCGGAGATAGTTATCGCAAGAACCTTGGATATACCAAACATTTAAAGCACAGGCGTCCAATTTGTTCAGTAAAAAAGTAATCCTGTTTACGGCCGCAAGTTTATTTGCATATAAAAATTTGGAGCTTAACTTTTATCTTTCGAAGTCTTTAATTAGGAGGAATTTTGAAAAGTAAAAATCCAGACTATACTGTTCAGCAATGGATTCCGAGACTACCACTTTTGGACGATTTTCACCGGAAAGGGTTGTCAGGAAATGAGTCATATGAGCGCATTTCCGGAGTTCTTTGTTAGATCACGCTCAGTAAAATGCAAACATCACCCTTCCATTCTTCACTTCCCCCTTATTTTGCTGAAAATAACTCCACCCGGCGCATGCGCAAAAGCGCGGAGGGTTTCCGAATCCGTTGCTATACAATATGTGTTATTTGCAAAGGAAATAGGCATTTTCGTGGCCTCTGTTCGAAAGTCAGAGTTGCTATGCAATTCCTGCGGGAATTGAAAACTATACAGTTAATGTATCTGTAACTGACAATATTAACTAAAATTTTAAACTATTCTATTTTTATGCCAATTTTCAATCTAGCTCTAATTGATGGGATATTGTATGGACTATTAATTAAAAAATTGTGTTTTTGTTCTTTGAAATCTAGTGGGATTATAAATTGTCCCTTTCGAGTAAACCAGAGCTGTTGCTAAAGGTATTGCTGCAAGGAATTTATTTTATCGTAATAGCTAATGCACTGTATTCTGAACTCTTAAATTTTTACAGCGATATATAACCCTTGAAATTTGAACAAATTTCAGATTAAAACCTGCCTTCTTTATTAGCAAATTCTTTAACTGAGATTTGGCTGCATTAAAAAATCATTAAAGGCTTCAAGAAGTAGTTTCAAAACTTGAAAAAAAAACAATAGATGAAATATTATTATCTCAGAAATAGATTATTTGTTTAAAAATATAGAGAATACTTCCCCCATACACTCTCGTATGTTTCTACGTCTCGTTTCAGCTGTATGGCGTGGTTCGTGCTATCTACATGATGTAGTGAAAAGAATCGACTAAGCGTTTTGAAACAGTACAATTTTCTCTGACTTATTTGTTAGAAAAAATTAAAAATAAACGTACTGACACTTCACCGATCACTGCCATTGGAAAACGACCATTTGACCCACAGCTGTAGGTTTAGTATTGTTACGAGTATGTAATGTCGCTTGTCACAATGTTAGTCTTATGGTTGGAAAGAGACATTTATAGAAGTTCTTACTACCTATAGGGGAATGGAGGCCAACGACCCCGACCTTGGCGACAAATTTAGCGACTTTGGCGACGAAATGAAGATCCTCAAAAATAGTGGAATTTTCACGCTATCTCTATTGGGGCGGAGATATACAGAATTTACTAGATGATTCTCTGTGACGTCATATCCTGTCTGGAAAAGTATAAAAATCCGGGAGTTGCTGAGATGAGACAATCTTCTTTGAAAGTCTCCGGAGTTCGAAGAATCTCTCTTTGGAGTCTTATTCGCATTACGAGCTGGTCAGCCGTTAGACGCTGAGCGCTTTTGTTCGTGCTATTGCTGTTAGTGTTAGTGATTTGCTGTCTGCTTGTACTGCTAATTTGCGCAAGTGCTGTTTTTACTGTTATCTGCGCTTCGTGTTTTCCAGAATATTCGAGAATAAAGTGTCATTCTCCGTTATCCTGCTTGTTGGACTGTGTTCACCGTGCACACACTGGGACAGTTTTCGTAACAGTATTTATACACATCTCATATATAAGAATTTGATACAGATTAGATAAAAGTCCATAATTCTAATGCAAAGATAACATCAAATTTTATCCCTCTAAGTTGTTTTGTTTTAAGCCAACGGGTTCACGTACACACAACAAAGAGTTAATCAGGTATAGTTCCAAAAATGCCTGTATCGAACGCTGGGGGAGAAGTTCTAAAACATGTAAATTTATGAAAATCTTGAAAATCATAATACTTTTATCTTGAATACTTCGTATTAGAGAAGGTAAAAAGATTTAGAATCATACGTAAGTGTATTCTTTCTATATTATCTACAAAAGATTTCTCTGTGGAATTATGGACTAAATAAGTTCTTCATAAGTTTACAGTGAGGAACGATTACAAATATTTTTATGTGAAATATCATTACGTGGTTTCTCAAGAAAACTTTTACGATAAACATCATAGCTAAGGAATACAAGTAAAAATAATAAAATATGAAATAGACAGAAAGTAATAGTCAAATGACTATTTAATTAAATAGTCATTTGACTTGACCTGTTTGTGATAAGCCGTTTTCAAATGTTTCGGGAAGTTTATTTCAGAAGGTTGATTTAATAAGAAAATTTGTAGACCTGTTTAGATTGTGAAAAACCCAGATCTATTCATTCTGAACTGGATTTTCTACAGGTTAACATCATCAGTTAAATTTAGAAACCCATTCCAATTATCAATGAAATTCAAGTCGTAAAAGGATCTGTGTCAAATCATAAAACTTCATAAAAATGTATTTAAAATTGAAAATTAATTTATAAAAGTTTATATTGAAGTGTTTTGAAATCTTTTTCTAGGTGTACCCTTCATCCAACCTTTCACCTTTCCTAATGACGTCATCAAGGGTCAGTCAGTGACCGTCACGTGCGCCGTGGCCGATGGCTCGGGTACCTTTGATTTTCGATGGGCCAAAGATGGTCAACCTCTGACTGACCAACCTCTGACCAGGATACAGACGTTCGAGGAATATTCATTATTGTTTCTCAAATCCGTGGACAGCTCCAGGAGTGGAAACTACACGTGTTTTGTTATTAATACAGGGGGATCCGCCAATCACACTGCACAACTGGTTGTGTACGGTAAGTCAAGAAATTTAATTAACTTATCGTGGATTTTTTTGAAAATACTTTGCACATTTATCTGAAATTTGCGTTTCGTGCAAACTGTTTATTATCATGCGCCAACATGCTGCTATTTTAGGTATGGGAAAAACCTACCGGTTTTAATCGAAAACCGGCATTTTTTGTTTCGGTTAACCGGTTTTTCGATTATTTTTTTGTTCCGGTTTAAACCGGTTATTTTTTAAACTCCAATAACCGGGGAAAAAAAACTGGATCGGAAAATAAGCTCGATTTTAGATTCGGTTAGACTAAAATTGACCAAGTTACGAAGCTTTGAATTTCATCATCTTATGCCAATCAACGACAACCGTTTCTTCGAGGCGTCTGTTGATTGGCGGATTACTGAAAGAGTCTTTATGAACAGATGGATATTGGCCAATGGATTGATTTCCTGTAAAAATAGTATTAATAAAAAAATTGTCTATAAACGGCGGTTTTTTTATAAGAAATCCCCAAAAACTGGTTATTTCAAAAACCAGTTATTTTGATTTGTATAACCGCCAGGTTAAACCAGAGGTGAAAAAACCTGAATACGAAAACCGGCTATTTTTGTAATAACCGTCAGTCCTATGTTGTTTTGCTTAAAGAATTGGTGACGCCTACGAAAATGCTCTGAAAAGAATATCGTAATAAGTTTTTAAGGTATTAGTAGATCTAAGCGCGAGCCTATTTCGTTTTATTTCTATCTGATTCAATTTGACATTTCAATATATTTTGCTTATGTGTTAAAAGACAAAATGAAACCTTTTGAAAATTCTTTTCAAAATTAAGCTGTTATATAGCCCATTTCAACCAACCGAGTTTCAGATGAATTTAACCCAGCCAACAATGATCAAGACAAAACTTAACAAGAAATCTTTTTCTTTTCTTGTGGAAAGACACATTTTTCAAACTGACAACGCAACAGGATTAAAAAAAAATGGTAATTCGTGAAGGGTGGTTTATAGTGGGTTAGAAAAATAAATTTCAGCTAAAAAACTACTTTCAAACTAATGATTTTGATGGTCACCATTTGATCAGAAAATTCAGTTTGGTGGATTGGCAAAGTCATCCACCCGATTGTGCAAAAATTGGTAGACAATTCCATAACAAAAATATATTCCCACCTCATTCATGTTTGTGCATGACAATTTAAAATTCTTCTAGCCAGTATGAATTTATTTTATACTGTTTTCTGGACGATCCCAGATAGTAATTTTAGTTTCCAGCAAGCTTGCCACGAATTTGTCATGCCAAGAGTGCCAGCTTGCCACAAATTTGTCATGACAAGAGTGCAAGCTTGCCACAAATTTGTCATGACAAGAGTGAAAGCTTGCAGCAAGTTAACGAAAGCTTCGAAGTCACCATGAAACGAACTTGCAGCAAGCTTGCCACAAACTTGCCGTGCAAACTTATTGCAAAAACAGAGTACGAAACACAACCCGGGATAGAACTCGCGACTTACTGCTTAGTAGCCATGCGTTGATACCACTCCGCCAGCTTGACTACGAGATGAGATGATCGATTTCGCTAATACATCGTTCGATTCGATTCATATACGATTTATTTTAAACTATTTTCTGGATTTCATTAATTTTTTGAGTTGAGAATATGATTTGAAGTCGAAGAGAGAGAGCGATTTTCGCTAATAACTACGTTTTGCTAGTAGAATAAATTATAAAATTAGAGTTCAAAAGTAATTACTTTAAAATGGGACAAAATGTCTAGTTATTATTTTTCAACAAACACTGACTGGTTTTTAGATTTAATTTTGTTTATAAGCGTTAAAATTTCAACATTAAGAAAAAGGCGTTATAGTTTTCTTTAAAGTACGAGTGATATATTTAGTAAAAAGATGGAAAATGCTTCAAAATTTTATTTATAAAAAAGTTATTTTTTCACAAATTATCATTGATTTATTTAATTAATAAAAAGAAGGGCGGTCTAGGAGATACTATTAAAAATCGGATGTTCTTTTAAAACAGAGGCAAAGATAATTATCTCTTTATTGTGCTATCTTTGCAGGAAGCTTGTTTTGTAAACTTGCTGCAAGTTTGATTTGCAAAGGAGGTGGCGCTATTTGTCACATCGAACTTGCAGCAAATGCGTTGCAAGCGAGGGTGGCGCTAGTCGTCACAGCGAACTTGCTACAAGTTCGATTCAAGTTTCACGCGTCAAATTTTGCCGTGACAAGTCAAAATCAAACTTGCTGCAAACTTACGTGCTATCTGGGATTAGTCTCCTTTGGTTTGGGAATCAAGAGAATGATTCCATGGTTTAAATAAATTCCTTTATATGTGATAACTACCGACGTTGAAACAGGAGTTAATCAAACAATCAACTTTTCAGAAAATGTCTTAAGTCCTTCCTAGAAAGCGAGACTGGAAATCAGTCAAAAATTTGCTCAAAAATTAGCCTCTCGCTCCTAATAAGCTGGAATTTGAATTATTATTGTTTTGATTAAAGTCTTCAAATCCTTCCTATTTTTCTTCTGTAATGAATTGACCAAAAATGTGAAATCAAAAGTGTTAAAATCGAAAAACAGCTTCTTTCTATTTTCGCGTGGGAATTGATGTGAAACGCAATGTTCAGAATATCTCCTTGTAATCTAAACACCACTGCTACTCCTCCACCAAGAATCGAGAATTTTCCCTATTACTGGGGGCCCCATTGGTGCTTTGAAGAAATAAATACAAAGTATCATTTCAGTGTGTGTACAAAATGAATGCAAATTGTATAGAATAAGGGATGCAAAAAAAGTTTAAAAAGAGCAGAATGCCAAATACTAAATGCAAAGCATACATAATAAAAAGTACGAGAAATGTAAAAAATTAACCCTACAAATTACCGAATACTAATTACCGTCAGATTGGGGTGGTTACAATTTGTGTGTAAAATGTTATATGAATCATGATATACCTTTAAGACAAGGACCGGTCGATAGACGAAGTATTAAAAACTATAACAGAATTTTTGTGTTTGTGTGTAAAACAAATTAGCAATTAATTTAAATGACATAAATCACTTGGACATATTTCAGTTGTCCTTTACGTTATCATAAGGACATAATAGCAGTAAGTGTCCCAAACAGTGGCGAATCCAAGATTCGGGTCGGAGGGGGGTGGGCTGAGGTCATAAAAATTTTGTATCGTAGTGACGAATGTCAAACCTCATGGCTTATGTAAACCGAAACACTTTAACTTTACAGACTTTCCTCACTTGACAATAAGAATCATAAAGAACACTACAATATGTTCAATAATTTAATAAAAAACACAATGAAATAACTAGCCAAAAATGTTTTCGACCGCGTCAACGCTACAAGTACAAGTGGAATGACTAGAAAAGTAGGAAAATTTTCGAACCTGTGAAGCCGGAAAGCAATGTTGTCTCGATTTTTTAATTATTTTTTAATGAAAATTAAGAACAAACAGTTGTAGTGATTTTAAATAAAATCAAGCATTTTTGTCCACCCCCGGGGGGGGGGGGCGGCAGCCCGATAGCCCCCCCCGTATTCGCCACTGGTCCCAAATAGGACATGTCTCTAAATAGGAGGTTAAATAAATTCTTAGGCCAAAGACTTGTCCTGATCCTTGTAGGTTTCTCTCTGTGACTTATTTGAAAATCAGTCTTATTCTGTAAGATGAATCCGCATGCCGTCTATTGTCTCCATTTTTAAAGCCGTAGTCTAACAAGCACAAAATGCAGCGAATATCCTCTCAAGTGAAGGACTTGAAGAAAATCTAAACCAATAACTCAATTATTTGCTGTTCTGGTTCAACTAAGCATAAACGGTGAAAACGAGCCTTCAAGAAACTTAAGTGATTTAAACACACCAAGGAGCTTGTTATTACCTTCGGTCCGTGTTGCTAACAACGAAAACGACCCGTTCTCGACAAAAGAGTCCAAACTCGTTCCACCCGCTTTTCTAAATGGTTGGCAGTGATACTGCACGAAACCTCATTGTTGTTGTGATTGGGAGGAGTTCATTTGACTACTTTCTAAGAAAGCCAAGGATGAGAGTGGCCGATATGCATCGGAGAAGACCGGAATTAATAAACAGGAAGGGTGGTTAACGATTTGCTTGCGTGATTATTTATTCTCTTTGGTGCGCAGTCGACGGTTCAAAGTCGCTCGATCCAAACGCTGTCTTGAATTTTTAAAAGTGTTTTAATGCGGAAAATCATAAAAAATGTTCTGCTTAAATAAATGGACCAAAAATAAGGGGTAATGGACCAAAATAGTCCGAAACATCGTAGCATAATAATGTTACAATGTTAACCAGTGGGAGTGGTCTCCCCTAAACTTTCTCGTATACTTCTCGAAAAAGGTGCTGTTTCCCCTCCCTCCGCGTGGATAAAAAAATTCGAATCTATTGTAATCCAGGATCCAATGACTATCGGAAAATATTTAGGTAAAAAATCAAATTTAAAGAGATGCGATCCGATTAAATGCGTACCGATTTCTACTCTTTCTTAGCTCAAGAACAATCTTTCCGCGTGCACAGATTGCTACCAAGTACGCATGTGCATGGAGAATCGGATGAAAACAAAAGCGCCAAGCAGGAGTCAATAAATATCATGCACAGAAGATTGCGTTATGTACGCATGCGCGTGGAGACTGCGGATCCGTTGGAGATGCGATTATACAGACCGACAGACAGTCAAGCCTTTGACGGATTTCGCCCAAAATTTTATACGGACCTACATTCATGATGATAAAACTGTGTACCAAATTTTAGCCATCTAGCTATTCAAGTGTTTGAGTTATAGTGTTCGCATGACTTCGGACATACAGACAGACAGACTTCCCGTTGACGGATTTTGTCCAAAATTTGATAGAAACCTACAAATTATGTTTAAAGACCACATACCAAATTTCATCCCCGTAGCTCTAATAGTTTTCGAGTTATCGTGTTCACAGACAGACACACACACAGACAGACACACAGACATAATTCCAAAATTGTGTTTTTCGGACTCAGGGAGGTCTAAAACGTGGAGATCCATCAAAATCTCGAGTTCGAATTTTTTGACGATTACAATACTTTCTCTTTGTATACTTCGTATACGAGAAAGTAAAAAGTATTATTTATTTTTTGTCTGCGTTTTTGTTATACAATAGAACCTCGGGAATCCGAAATTTCGGATAATCCGAACATCTTTTTTTAATTTTCTGAAAAATGTTTACTGAAAAATAAAGGAAAAATAACAGTTATGAATTAGAAACAAAGCTGATGTTTATTTAGAACTTATAAGAAGTATTCGAATTGCTCTTTATGAATGAATACAGCACTTTAATGAGTAGAAACGAACTCGGATATCTTCTTTTTACAGTCAACTTGTTTGCCACTGTACCGTGCGAATCGCCGCATGCTCTTTCCTTGCGCGTTTGCATACTCAACTGCATTTGGTATATCAACAGAATTTTACCGAATTTCCCGGGTAATCCGAATTCTCCGAAATCCGAACAAAGGCCAGCCCCAAGTAGTTCGGATTCCCGAAGTTCAACTGTATTACTTCGGTCGTTGTTTCTTAATCAGGTTTCCTAATTCATGAAATTATATCAGAATAATACGTTAAATATTTCCATTAAATTTGGAACGAAAGTATGCAAGCAAGTCTTGAAAATTAAATATTTTCGACATTTAAATTTGCTAAATTTTTGAATTAACCTCTTAACTGTAATATCCGAGTGAGGTTCCTGCGTCAAATTGTATTTTTAACCCTTTGCGGACAGGTACAGCGTATAATATACGCCACAGTTGACCAAACTTGAGTTTGAGGTATAGGAAATCCAATTAACTAAGAGGATAGCGGTTAAAATTCGGACAGAAATGTGTATATTATCCATCCATTCAAACCCCTAATCTTATTACAGTATGAAAAATAAAGTTTTATAGAAGTAAATAAGCGCAGAGTTGGAAAACATTGGATGGCGTATAAAGTGTGCCAACCTGATCTGAGTGTTCTAAAAAGTTATCTGTCAGCAAAGGATTAAACGTTAAATCTAAAATAGAGTCATTCGTAGATGTAATTCGATAGACGCA
Source organism: Araneus ventricosus (assembly GCA_013235015.1). Classification (NCBI taxonomy): domain Eukaryota; kingdom Metazoa; phylum Arthropoda; class Arachnida; order Araneae; family Araneidae; genus Araneus; species Araneus ventricosus. The sequence continues at coordinate 101,000 of BGPR01002066.1, forward strand.
TAATCCATAAACATCACAAGTGTTGTGTGGATTCTTAGTGGAATTAATGCGACAACAATTTTAAGTAGCGAGTTAAGGGATTGAAGGTTGTACTGTGAAAGCTGACCTCACAATTAAGCAGACTACTGAGCATTTTAACAGCCGAATGAATGGTAAAAATGTATTGCATTAGCTCTTGCATAGTAAATTTTTTAAAATTATTAAACGGAGCTAACTTTTTGAATTTTAGAGTGGTGTAAAAATGGATTTTGCGCGATATTATATTCATAAGTTATTAAGAAAAATATTAAAATTTCAAGCACTTTTTAAGTAATTAAATATCTAAGTAAAATTTTGAAAAGCCCTTTTTTAATGGGAACCTACTACCCTAGAAGTAACTACGTGCCAAATTTGATAGCTTTAGGTCAAATAGTCTGCCCTTTAGACCGTTTTGAACGATTTTTTGTATCATTGCTTACTCAATTTACAAATTGTATGCCGGTTTAAAAGCATTATCCTATTAAACAATTTTATTATTGAATTCTAGTCTTATCTCTACTGTATATATGCATATATTTTTTAATAGAGCTTATGTGCATGTACATAAATAAATGTAAAAATTTAGTAAAAATATTGAGTTTTATTCTTAAGATTCAGTTGTTGAAAAAATTCTTTAACTATTGTTTTTAATT